>JAZHYW010029312.1:0-17094 GCA_037355805.1 Ixodes ricinus
TGCGAAGAAGCCGGCCCACGCGCCGAGCAGGCCAAAGATAGCGGTGACAGCCTTCAGCGCACTGAGAGGCGCACTGCCGAAGCAACCGAAGCTGTAGGGAGTGCCGAGCGAGGGGCGTGAACAGATCGGAGTAGGCCACGCACCCTCGCCCCTAGGCTCGCTTTCCCAGGTGGCGCAGCCTGTGTGTGAGCCACGCGCTGCTTCCAGTCTCGCATTTCATTTTTCCCCGATAGTAAGCATACGAAGGTACTCTTCTGCTGTTAGATAACATGGAACTTTTACCGCTGCGTGTTTGCTCTCCGTTCAGTTGGCCTTTTCCGTCTCCTGGCGCCGCTTTCATATCGTTCTAAGCTTTCCCTTTAGCACGGGCAGGCTGGAACTGTGATCGTACTCAAGGCTTAGGCCCAATGTCTCATTGCTTTGACGCTAGGTGGCTGGGCTGGCAGATTGGGATCTTTGCGAATGCGATCTTGCAGAGCACTCGGGGGCATCTAAAACAGAAGCGCGCAACGAAGGAGACCAGGGGCTCTAAACTCGTCAAACACAAAGTTGGAGCCGAAAGTTCGCTGAGCGTTTGATTGGACGTCAGCGAAAAGAACGCGAAGTCATCGTAATGATGGGTCAATCGGTGCGCTCAGTCAACTTCCGCCCCAACTTTGTGTTTGACGAGTTTAGAGGCCCAGGTCGAACGATCAAAGGGAAGGAAATGTCTACGAATTGCAAGCAGAAATATTTTCGGCACCAAAATTCAATAAATATCTACCATTACCTACAGTTACAAGTAGGAACGATAGACCTCTCAAATGTAACGCACATAAAATACGGGACGGATTTCCGTTCAATTTACCTATAGTCGTTGACAGCTTCAGTGGCGGAGGGTGTGGCTTATTATGTTAACGCTTCTTGCTCAATGAGTGGTCCTCCAGTGTTCTTCTCGACGAACGGTGGAATCTCACTGGCTGCGTAGCGAGGATGGGATGCTCGGCACTAGCCAACCCTGCTTTAATAAATTGTTGGGATCCATGGCGTCTTTACTGGATTGGACAGTAAGCAAACGCTGGGAGACAGGTCTCGAAGTGTGAACAAACGACCGGCACCTTCGTAACATAAAGTAACGAATTGCTCATGTTGCAAATCACCGCGTCCTTGCTCTACGTACTTTCTTGCTCTCGCCACTCGCTCTCTTTTAGCGTTGTTACTACTGCGGAAGCGAGGAGTGAGTATACAGGACATCCCCACAAATTCGTTGCGCGCATTACCACGCAGCGCTTGTTGCAGTAGTATATATATATAGTAGCAGCATATACATATATATATAAGAGTACAATATTGTCTTTTTTACAGGTGAGCGGTTTTGTTTTGCAGTTTAGGAGTGCGTGGAACATTCTTTGTGAAAACAAATTAAATACCTTCATTTGACGTGAAATTCCAGTCACCATGCCGGAAGAGTCGCGAGGCTCTCTAATTAAGTTAAGATCATCGTGGTCTAGCTAACGACACCATCTATCAAGGGATGGCCCAACGGGAGCCGGTGCGCAAGTAACCATAATTGAACGAATTCTGCGAGCGCAGCACAATTTCCAAGCGCTTCGATAGCGACGTCAAGATCCACAATTAAATCGGGTAGGGGGGCGGGAGTGCTGTTTATAAGCATGACGCTCCCGAAGGGCTTCCCGCAGCAACCCGGGCCAGGAGGCAGCTAACCCGCTCCACGCGGCGCTCCACGACTCATCCAGTTTCTTTTTCAAACGGATTCCTCCCTCCCAAATGAGCCACAATCGAATTTACGCAAATGGTGAACCCACTTTTCCGCCAGTTCCGTTCATGTGATCTCATGCACGCAAGCTTTCAGTTGCACAAACAAAACAACGTGTCGCATAAAAACAAACGCAGTGAAAGCGCGACAACCGAGGCTTAGTCAAGTCCCTCGCGCCAACCTATACGTACAAAATGGCGGAGGATCAACGCCGCCAGCGCCCTCTGGGCGGTGCTCCCGCGAAGTGCACGTGGAAGTAAGCGAAACAAGCCCCATTTCCCGGCGCGTTTAAAAAAAACAACAGCGCCTTATGCGCGCGCGCCACCTCAAGTGTCGGTGGATTGACAACCCTTTCGTGCAGACGGATTACAAAGGAGACGGCCCGCCCACACAGACGGGCCGTCGAGTACGACATTAAACTCGCGGTCAATTCTATCTGTAGCCTCTCGAGTGTCGAGCGAGATAATAATAAAAAAATAAAACGAGTCAGGAATGAGGAGGGGGATTTCTTGGCTTTCCAGACTACGAGGCGACGAAGCGTTGATGATTAATTGAAGCACTCTGGCCGAGGCAAGGGGGATTGGGTGTGGTGCACCGGGATAGAGACGGGTAGAAACCGTGTTCGTGGTCTGAAAGAAATGGGTTTAGAAGATGAATAAATGAATAGGTAAATTATATTGCACCGGGATGGCTCTGTGGACTGGCTGGGGATAGGGAAGGATGGAGTTGGTGTCTTGAGTTCTCAGGTGCCACTGACGAGGTGGGCCTCCTTGGAAAATTACCCCAAACGCAGTGTAGTGCTTCGTAGGCGTGGACATTGGGGTACATCCAGACTTGAAGGGTTTGGAACTCCGTGGTGGTTTCTGGTTGTTGCGAATGGTTCCCTCGGGCAGGACGAAAGTAGATGGGCACCGGTTCCGGTCGACAGACTCTGCACTGCTTGCAAAGTAACTGGTCGAAGTGGATCTGCGTATTTTTATGCTTGTTGTAATGTTCACATCCTGCGATGATGACCTCAGTTTGGGCATAGCCGGAGCGAGCTTAGGCAAGGAGGACTTTGTCTGTAATTTGATGCTTGTATACTGTACATTTAGTTGTATTTAATCAAAATATCATCAAGCAAAAAGAAATGTATATCGCGCTGAACACGAGCAAAATGGCGTGCTTTCCTGAGTTATCGGGATAGGTGAACTATATTTCAGTCACCTATTCCTTTTGTCAGTTACGTGTTACTTTACGTCAAGCAAATCAGATTAAAATATAATTGGTTTAAACCAACTACATCTGACTTGCTTGATTTTTTGTTAAATCATAAATATGCCCACTTTCACTCGAGTTGTGGCAGATATGCTTCAGTAATTTAGTCAAAAGCAGTTTCGGCGGTTTGTTTTGCCGTTATCCACTACCAATTAGCACTCTCAAACTTTGAATAAAGCCGATTGACACATAAAAAAAGGCGAATTTAAAAACACACAACACAAAACATCCAAAACTGCTAGATTTAGTCGTCGATTGACCCGTGATTCCAAGTCTCATGTTACTTTTACTTAGATTCAATTTTCCCACTAATGCTTGTCGTAACGTCTGTTTGTCTTTTTCGGTGTAAGTACAGAATACATGCAATAATGGTTCGCAATTATCTTTGAGTCATGCATATCTTTGGAGGTCATGCATTCAACGAAATGGGCCCTGCATTTTCGCGAGTGTGGGGTGGGATTCCAGTCCGTCCTATTGGTGCTGAAATGCATAAACGTTACTGGCACACAAACAAAGACAGCACGCAATACGGCAGAGTAGAATGTGTCCGCCGTGCCAATACAGCAGCGATCGGAGACCAGACATCTTCGGCCGCACGACGCAAATCCATCGTTGTCGCTGCCCCACAACAAAGAGGCAAGTTAAAGAAAACTATGAAATATGGTTCCCACGGAACACGACGTGCAAATATTGGAGCACCCAACTACCGCAACGACCCAGCAGTTTATCCTTTCAACACAGCGAAACCGCACCGTTCCGATCTCAGCAAGTAACCAATGCATGCACGCGGCGTGGTTTCGTTTCGCCGTGTACTCACAGCCTACCCTACCTTCTGTAACGATCGCGCGGCAATGCGCCGGTAGCTTTCTGCGCTCGGTATCTACTTGACGTTGGATTTGTGGTACGTCCGCAGTGAGGGCGCATCGCCTGCCACGGTTATTGGTATCGGGATTTACTTTGCCGGTGGTGGTGGACCTCTCTGCTTCGTTGAGCACCTCAATATATTTCCTATTCTTACGCCGTTCTGTTGATTCGTTTCTCGCGTGAACGTTTTCTGCGAGCGGTAGATCGGTTTTCGTAAGGAGCCGCCGTGGCGCTCGCTCATAGGCTGTTTGGCGGGGAGGCCGCATTCGTGCCGAAGCCTTCTTAACTGAACCAAGCCTAAGCGTGATTCATAAAGGTTTTTATTTGTTGAATCTACAAGTTTCTATATTTCGCTAGCGCATTTTCAGGCAAAGTTAGGTACAGGTTTCAGAGTAACTGTACGGAAATTGGCTGACTCCGAGTCGAAGGGACCGCAGTAAGAGAAACAGAGGTGCGCGTCCATACAATAGCATTTCTGAACAGGTCGATGCTTGCAGCGCCACTCCCTCTGAATATTCAATATTATGTTCCGACTCGTATTGGGAATGGCATAAATGGGTACTGCAGCGTTTCCTTCATAGTCGCCGATTTGTATGAAACATTTTCTAAACACACCAGCAAACATGGCTGAAAAATTGACCCAAATATTCGGCCAAAATATTTTTCGCGAAGTTATTAAATTTACAATTTAGGTCCTCACCGTGTTTTTCAAAGTGATGGTCTCTACTGGCAACAAAGAGGTGACGTCAGGGAAGGTAGGGCTTCACTCTTTGAACTGTAGACTGTAATCAGTTGCTTTCAACTGATTACAAGCAGTTTCATGGGGCCCTATGTCGCGCGTTTTGGACTCCCACGGCGACTAGGGAGAAGCAAGTGACGTCAACGACGCAGCAAACGCAGATTGGATGTTGAAAGTTTCTTTGGTTTCTTCTGACGAAATTCGTCATCAGCGACTCTCACCAATCAGCATGCAATCTGCGTTTGCTGCGTTGTTGACTTCACTTCCTTCTCCCTGGTCACCGTGGGAGTCCGAAAAGTGCAACGTAGGGCCAGTGGTGTCGAGTGAATGCTATGAGCTCGATCTGGTACCCGTGCAGAAGCAGGAATCGAATGATCGGTCTAGTTTATTTTTAGACTGCTCGCTCTATCTGCAAGCGTGCCTTTCTCTGACGTCACGGCATTTGAAACTTGGAGTATATTTGAACCGTGGTTTCGGCGTCATTTTCACTTTCCGATTTCACAACAACTATTTTGAATTTCGCGAAACTAAATAGCATACCGGAAAGGTGGTATAGGCCGGGAATTTCGAAAATATGGTTGCTTTGCGGAGCTAAAGAAATCGCCGGAGTACCCATTCAAACCCGAATATTTGCGTAAAACCCCACCCCATATCCACCCTACCTTTTGCGGCTAGATGAAAAGCGAAACTTCTTTTTTAAGGCTTAGTCGTTATTCCAGATTGGTTCAGGAATTCTAGAGGGAGGGGAGTGAACGCATCCATCGTGAGTGGCAGAGGTACGGTGCCTAAAACACGTATTCGACTGTTGCATTTCGCATCCTGTGCGGAGGCGAGTTCGTCTGCTTCTTTTGCAGGGGTTGCGGTGACGTCAGGAAGACGCCGAGCTCTGATTGACTCTGATGGAGGGATGGTGGGTGGACCTCAATGCCAGCGTGCATTGAGGTCTACCCACTATCCTCCATTCGGAACCAATCAGAGCTCGGCGTCTTTCTGACGTCACCACAACCCCTGTAAAAGAAGCAGACGAACTTGCGCTCCGCATTCCGCCCATGCATCGAAAGTGGCCTCGAAGCGGCAACAAATGACGTCACAAAAGCCGGTGTGTCATGCTGTCGGATGACGCGATGCGGGCGGATGGGCTTAAAAGTTCGGAAAAAAGCTCGAGGTACGCGAGTGTCGCTGTCGTCGCGGCGTTCCAACTCCAGTCTTCCAAAGCTTCCGTGGGCCGTCACATTGAGAGACCGACGCGCAGCAGTACAGGCGTCTGCCACATACACCGCGGCTGCTGTGACACCGCCAGGATCGCGGCCGGCGGCAGCATGATACTGCCATGACGTCATCAGGTTCAAATCGGGGGTCCCTTTTAGGAGCGCAATGAGCACACCAGTTGGAGACGCGTTCCAGGTACCATAAACAGGAGGACACGTCATTAAAGAGAGAGGCTTCCGTCGTTTTCAAGCTTTCTTGAACCTATAGGTGCTTCTTGAACTCATGGCTACTCCCGTATCAATAATATAAACTAACGGAGAAACATAAATGTGACTCTCCCACTCCCCCCGGTCGCCGTGATCCTTTTTTTCTTTTTTCCCACTGCGGACAACGTTTTTTGTGGGCCCGCCCTCTTTGACGAAGGAAGCTTAGTAAATCCGGCGTCATTGGTACGCCAAAAGGGTTGTAATGATATTCTGCCTTCTGTCTGAGCGAACAGGCTTTCGCGAATGATCGTCGGCTCGTGCGCGGGAGTTCCCTCTGCCCAAAGAGGATTGCCGATTGAGAAGTGCTGGAGGAAATGGGATGGATCCGCAAATAGCCTGTGGGAGGCTCATCCTGTCAATCGACGTTTCTCGAGGGACGTGTTTGTCACCGCGGAATGCAGAAGGCGGTAAACCGTCCGGTGCTCTTGGAGCACTCTGTGCTTAACCCCTACATGTTAACGGCCCCATTTAAAAGCTTAAAAATATGGCTCCTCGAGCCCATGGACCCTCCTGCTTTTTGCGATTACGCTTTACCGTTTCTTCCCCAAGAACATAAATGCATTTCTTGTTTCTCTAACTATATTACTTCCTGATACATTTTATTCACCTATAGAAAAGTTGTGCTTGTTTTTGCTTTTTTCTTCTTTTGCATTGATAATCTTAAATTTTACGCTTCAGCTTTCGCACTAGACAATAGGATACAGTGCGCCTTTTCCTGATAAAAATTGTGTTACTGTTTTTTTTTTTTCGTACGCCGTTGTGAGCCTTCGTGAATTGTTTTATAATAATTTGTCATTTCTTTTTGTATTTTCAATATTTTGTTCCTTCCGACTGTATAGAGAACATATTTTGTGCACCGCCTGCCTATTGTCCGCGGACTACGTGTCTAAAGTTATAAATTTTACGCCGTGTAGGCTATACTATGTTCACCCTCAAGCTGAGACTAGAAGCTCCGCCTTTAGCGTGAGCTTTCTGCCCTGCTAACGCAAGAGTGCACGCGAGGCAGACGCAACCAAAGGACTCCGGAAGCATGTGAGCTCGCGCTGAAGGTGGAGATTCTAGTCTCAGCTTGAGGGCGAACGGAAAGTACCTATACTGTTTCATACCTGGTATACAACGTTGTTCAAGCTACTTGTGTGGGCGCGTGGCTTCATCTATGGTTACGCCTGCGCGAGAACGCGTGCAAATAATCTGCGAGATCAAATCCCATGCTCACGCCAGCAGCTCTGACAGCGCTTTGTGCACTAAGTTTGAAACAGATTATACATGTGCGGACTGTACACGGATTTGTTTTACTAGATCGTTCATTATGATCAGACGTAGCAAACTTTTGGAATGGCGCGGTGTATGATGATTAACGTATGTACAAGCACCTTTTGGGCTAATAGGGGGATCGGTGGCCGAGTGGGCTAGCGCACACCACCACGGAGCACGTGAAGCGAAAGCTCGCGCTGCAGAACACAGGGATCCTGGGCTCAATCCCCACTCCTGCCCGTTTCGATCTGGATGAGCATCGTTACCGGCATGCGGTCGTGTATCACTACTGCGTGGTGCACGTTAAAGACCCGCGGGCTAGCGGTTGCGCACTGCGCTGGCTAAATTTCTCATCTGCAGCAGTGACTCTTCGCAACTTGAAGTGGCTGACCAACTACACGCTGTATAAATATCCACACAGAACCCCCAATTATTTCTTGGGCTCACTAAGCTGAGCCGTTTTTAAGGTGCGCTGTGTATAGGAATGTTTAACGTGCGGGAGTGCGGAACATACACCGGATGCGGGCTACACACTAGGTGTTAACTGTCCAGAAAACACTTTTTTCAACCGAAATGGGCCCGGCGGCTGCGGCATATAGGCAGGAGAGGACGCGAACCGCTGAGATATACGCTGCCCATTTCATGTTCACCTTACAAATGTTTGTTAATGGCACACATGCTAAAATTGAATCTCGTCTTCTTTTTTTCTTGGCAATTAAGTATCTTACACAATCCCATACACATGGCTTTTGTTTTGTGAAATACTGTTTTTAGCTTTGTGCTGTTTTTTCGTCTATCGATATTTAACCTTTTCCACCGTTATATATTGCACCCTTGCACTACCTCTGTGAGGTAGAGACTCCGGCAAGTCGCAATGCTTTTTGTCCATGTCTGTGAAAATGCAAATAAGGAAGAAAAAAAAAGACTTTAAGCTCTTTGCGCCGGAAACTGAGATGAGGAGAACACAAGATCGCGGGCGGACGATCAGGACGCCGAGCTCTGTTTGGAATGATTAGTGGGTGGACCCGAAGCTGGCTGCCTTTGCTCTCCACTGCCCTCGTCCGAACGCGTTAGAATGCTAGAGCCAAACGCCGGCGTTGAATTCAACGCGTTCGACGGGGCAGTAGCAAGTGCTACCGTTGTCTCCGGTGCACTTGTCGAACGCGTTCGAATGCAAATGCCAAACGCCGGACGCTGGCCTTCCGCTTTCTATCGCGTTCGACGAGTGCAGAGGAGACAAAGGCAGGTGGCTTTGAGGCATAGCCTCGTTCTATACTCACAAAGCCTGGCAGTTCGACGACGCAGCCATGAAGTTGCCCGATCGCAAATTTGGAGTGAAGGAGTTCTGGTAGCACAGAGGATCAAGAGCCCTTTCTCAGGGAACCTGGACGATCACGCACAGCTTTTGCAGCAGCGAGGACCGAGACACGCGTTGTTCGCTCGGAAGAAAGTCGCGCTGTCGCGCGTCTCGCCGCCGGAAAGCGCCGAGTCACGTTTCGCTCTCCTCTGATCCGTTGTCTGCCGCTCCATCTTTTCTATTTCGGCGTCCGCTTCTCGTGGTGATCTGCCGAGCTCTGTCAATGCTAGGAGGCTATGCCTTGAGATCTACCCACTAATCACTCGAATCAGAGCTCGGCGTTATGAGATCCCCGCACGCATTCCTCACCTCCTCTTTCTCACTTTCTTGGTGCGTAGTCACTGACCGATGAGAACGCGTCAAAGAGAAGTTTCAATTGTGCCGCCTCCAGCACAAGCTTGCTGCAGCTGATAACGATTATGAGTCTCGTGACCCTCGAGGCCTGCACGCACCACAAGCACGGCGAGAGGCAACGAGCGCAGTGCTATAGAGCCGGGACGAATCGAAAAGATTGGAAAAGATAAGCCGATAAGCCAGATAAGCCCTGCCGTTTTTCACTCTCTCTGTTACTATGCGGAACGAATATTCATCTGCTCCTCTTGCAGGCATTGTGATGACGTCAGTACGCCGAGTTCAGTTGGCTCTGATTGAAGGATAGTGGGTAGACCTCAAGGAGCTTGCTTTCAGGTCTGCCACCGTCGCTAAATAAGAGCTGATCGAGAGCTCGGCTTTCTGACGTCATCGCAATGCCTGCAAAAAAGCAGACAACTTGCTCTCTGCGTTGGCTTTTTTTCTTTGCTCGACCAAAGCGTTATTGTGGTCGTCTTTCGACGACGAGCTGAACGCTAACTTCTGACGATTAATTAGGATGAATCCTACGTTTATTAACGGGAATAAAAGGTATCAGACTGCAAACTTTGACGGGTTGGCGGCTGCCGAAGCTTCCGCCATGGTTTCCACGCACCATCTAGGTTGTCGCTGACGTCGACGATCTCGGTCTAAAGTCACAAGTAAGAGACCTGTGGAGGAGCCACCGAAACATCTCGCTGCTAATAGCCGTGTACCAGACACCTTTTTGACCAGAAGTGTTCTTATTCACGCGGATTCCTCTTTTGCAGCACAAGTGGAAGAAGAGGCAGGAGACACCTTCCCCCGACTGGCTGGCGGACTTTGCGAGGACGTTCGTGTGCTCCGTGTTGGAATGGTGGCAAAGAACTCCGTGAGGCAGCACCTCCACGGCATCCAGCAGTGTGTGCACCGAGGGAAAGACTGCGCTACAACTCGTCCAATATGCGTGCACGAGGCGCCAGTGTGAGCAGTGTGCAGAGCCGCATCACGTGACCAGAGGCAGCCGACGCTCGCTCGGTTCAGCCGCAACGCCACCACAGTCGTCACCACGCCTTTCTTTGGTGACAGAGCATTCCGTTCGAACTGATATGAACCTGGCGCCTAAAAGGAAGAGAAGGATGAGCTTTGTTCATAGAACAAAAGCACTGTCGCGGGGAATATTTTATTTTTGTAAGGAACATCTTGTCAACTATACTGAATTAGATGGTGGATATCTTGGCTACATGGACGCTGACAAATGGTGCGAATGCTGACAGAACAGTTTAGGTGTGAGTGATGTCGGAGAAAGTTTATGTGAAATGGCAACGGAACTCAACTGTTTATTGCTGCAACCTGGACAAAATGTTGGTGGTAGAGCACGGGCAATGACTTCTCATTTTCAACCGAAGAATGTGAAAAAAGAAGAAAAAGAAACGTTCCGGTGAACGTTTAACGATTTACATAAACAAACACAAATCAGGCTTTCTTATTTTTGCAAAAGCAAGTTGATTTAGGCGTATTAGGAACTCCTTTCATAAGCTAATATATTTCAACACAGGTGCTCTTAAGAAAAATCTTTGGGATCTTCAAAAACTTATTCTGAAATTTGTGTGATTTACTTAAGTAATGTCTGCTTACCAATTAACTTTTTTTCGCTCCGACTGACCAAATCACGAAATAATTACTTTATGCCCTAATAAATGAAGTTATTTGTGCATCTTATAGAGAAAGATGCAGCACTTGGGTAGCTGATTTCAAACCCCAAGACAAAGCATGAGATGTCTAGTGCCTAGGGTAAATATGATATACCTCGCAAATAAAAAAAGTATCGCACAAAAACTGCAACCAATTGCAAATCTCACACACATAAACAATAGGGTATTTGCAATAAAATGAGTTACCTTTACTCTTTGCTCAATTTGGCAGACATTTCTGGTTTGCTGTAACACTGTTTCACAAACGTCGCAACGCAGCTTACGCCACAACCAGATGCCAATCGGGCAATCAGGACAAAAAGTGCAACGTCATGGCACTCAATACCTTTGTTGATTTGCGATCACGCGATTAAACAAATCACTGTACGTAATTGGTTTAGTTCATGATGTGCAAACGCAGAGAACGATGATCGCCATGACGTCGCACGTTTGGCTCCTGTCCGATTAATTACGTCGAGTCGTAACGTCGGCGGCCGTGGAACGTAAAGTGAACTGTAGTATCGTACAGTTTCTGACGTGACAAACGGTGACCTGCGGTTCCCGCATGTTAAACGCGGCTGAAACTTTCTCGCCAATTTCGTAGCCTTCGGAGCATAGTATCATTCAAATCCTTCTGCTTTTCCAATGTCACGGGCTGCCGATATGCTCGCATCTGGTCGTCGCATTTCTTGCCGACGAAGTGGGACGTTGGCTCGATCGCCTACCGATATTTTCTACCCGGCTGCATCACTCGGTGGCGTCAAGAAGAAAGACGATCTGTAGAGGTTGGTCGCGAAAAGACATCACCTGTCGACGAGGGGCATCGATTATTACATCACGCGCTGGGAAACACTGCTCTCATTGTCGGTGATGGTCATCAGCACCGACCTGCCAAGGACTAGTTGAGCTGATGAGGCCTATATTATGCGTGTTCGTTTCCGAATAAACAACAGTTGCGAGTGCACCTCTTGTTGTCTGACTTCTTCTTGGTCCTTGTTGTTTTCGGCGCTTTTATATTGTTTTAAACACACTGGTGTGACGTCGTGAACAAAACCAAGCAATAAAAGTTGCAGTGCCTATACGCCGAGAAAGTGAGGAGAGGAGGAGACTAGAGCGCGGAGGAGACGTCGGAACGCCAGCACTGATTGGAAGGATTGGGGTAAACGTAAAGCTAGGCTGTTTGTGTCCACTGCACTCGTAGAACGCGTTAGAATGCGAAAGCCAAACGCCAGACGCCGACGTTCCGCGTTTGAACGCCTTCGACAAGCGCAGTGGAGACAAAGACAGCTCTAGCTTTACGTTTACCCCTAATCGTTCCAATCAGAGCTCGGCGTTCCGACGTCTCCTCCGCGCTCTAGTCTCCTCCTCTCCTCACTTTCTCGACGCATAAACAATCCGAGATGAAGGTGTTCCTGAGGAAAACAACTAAATGGAAGCTCCGGCGAAATTTTGGTAGCCTCCGATTTTCCTCAAAATTGGTTAAACAATAATTGGTCTTCACGACGCCATTAAACTTTTAGATCTGGTTCTAGAGGCTGAGTCTCCACTGACAATACTGAACAGGTGACGTCAAATGTTGTGACATGGAGGCAATACAGCTTGTTCACGACCGGCTACAAAAGTTTAATATTGTAAATTGAATGCGGGAAAAATCAGTAAAATGTAAACGCGCGAAGTAATGCTTTGTAAATTGCCTGCTCGACGCGCATGCTATTCAACACATGACGTCACTCCAGTGGAGAATGTGGGAAAGTCTGAACGTTGAAGCTGGCATAAATTTCCATTTTCTGCTTCCTCGATAGCTATTTTGAACATAGTGATTTTGAATACAGAGCATTCCGGAACAATAAACGCCGGGTATCCCGGAGATGTCTTTTGGTTTGGGTTGCTAAATAAACCAATGTAGCTCTACTTTCAAGGTCACCGAACTAAACAAAATGAACTCCTTCATTTAAAGCTACGCCCAAGCTAAGGTGGCATTTAAAAAAATGCAGAGGGAAATCAGCAAACAAAAATATAGAGCGTCATATGTTGCGTACAAAGATTGTATAGGCATCCATGGAGTAAGGTTCCTCGGAAACTGCTCACCAACAACGAAAGCATTGAAGTCAAAACGAGTATGTCACCTATAGCTGGCTAAGTACTGACAACATCCCTAGAGCGTGTGGGACAAGGTCAGAATTTCTGGAGAGGAGTGTGTTTGGTTCTCGAATGCTGCTGTTCCTTTTATACTTCTCTATGTACTCAACTCGGTTATTATGCGTGGCGAACATCCCCGCCGACAAGGAAAATGGTGCCACCGTCTTGCAAAAGCGGACTGCTCACCTAAAGAAGGTGCATGAGCATCGAGCCGCCAAAACCTAAACAACCCTCCCGAACATTGCTGCCTTTATCAAACTTGCTTTGGGTTTGATTCTGCACCGTTCGCTTCTGACGTAGTGTCCCTCTTTAAAAGTGTGGCTCATTCCGCTCATGCTATCTGTAGTGACGCCGACACTCTAACCAGATAGGATGTCTTCGAAAGGAATTGTATCCCCGGTGAATTGAAAATTTCAGCCTTCTTTAAATGTACAGTCTCAACCAATATGAAAGTGCCACGGAGCAATATAGAACAGTCCACAACGCACGCCGCGATCCCACCAGGCACCGTCAGCTGCCTCGCGCTCCAAGTGGGTCTTTCAGATTTGTGGCGACTGTTCCTCGCGAAAACCTACTCCAATTTCGCTGGCCGCTTCTATCAGCAGAACATTGGCACGGCTATGGGTTCAGCGGTTTTTATTATACTCATACAGCGGCTAACGTTGCAGTGGAGGTCACTGAGCGAATAGAGACGAACACGTACCACTCTACAGCACCTGCACTGTTTTCGAGTTAACATTGATGACTACATCTGTAGAGAAAACCAGAGAAGCCAAAGTAGACTACGGGTCCCAGGATAGTATTCCACTAACCTGTAATACGCATTTACACTAATCAAAATCATTGATTTAGCTAATAAACCGCTTTACAAGTAGCTGAACACCAATGAGCCGGCCATTCAGTTCACAGTCAAACACGAGACGGAAGGCTGCCTCCGCATTTTCGAATCCGTCTTCGGAGTGAACATTACGACAATTCGAGTATTTCACATTCCAGATGTAGGGAATACCAACACGGCATGGATACTACCTCAACTTCTGATTAGGTCACTCCTCATCACAGAAGTCTTCCTTGGTTCTGCACCGTTTAAACATAAAATGTCGCTTTGCCTCAAATAGAATATCTTCAGAAAGGGCATTTCCAACATCAAGCGAGGCCTCGAGAGCAGCGGCAGCCCGACAAGGTTTGTCAGCAACATCTACAAGAAACTACGTCGCCCACCTACACCCTAAATGTTCAAACACATACTCCTCCAGTCACGTGTGCGTCCATAAGGGGCACGAGCGAGATCCTCGCCAGCGTTCGTAGGAGGAATGATCGCAATCACGTACAAGCCCGTCTCTACAGTAGGGCGCATTCACCTACATAAGAGATCCTTCCTCATTAAAGCACCAAATAAAAAAAGATAAAAGGTTCTAGGTGCCTGGATAGTACATGTATATGACAAAAAAAAAGCGCTTTCCTTGCGTAAACACAAAGAAAACTATTCGCGAATTGTTTAGGTTGCGAGATGCATTTTGAATAATGCAGCGTAGTTAGAGAAATAAAAACAGCGCGAAAATGAATACAAGGACAAGTAGAAAACACAGACATAAAGCACAGCGCTGAGTAAACATTTTCGTTTTCTCTCACGACGAAATAGATTTACACAAAAAGAAAAAAAGCTATACAAGGCATTTTTCATCGAAGTCACGAAATTGGCACAAGTTTGTCACATTTTTACACCTGACGCACTTTGTGTCACATTCTTCCATCGCAGACAAAAAATCAGTCAAAAATCACAAAATTGACACGAAAAGTACAAAACACTATACAGGGCACTTTTCCATCACATACAGAAAGTCACAGTCATGGTCACGGTCACGGTCACAGTCACAGTCACTGTCACATAAATGTGTCAATCTGGTTAATAAGAGAGAAATCACCATCATAAAGGGTAGTTGATTCTACGCTGACACAAACGTCAGGTTCATAATTTCGAATAAAAAAATATCTCACGAATTTATCTAGCAGTTTCTGACGTGACTGTGATGGTAATAATTACTTTATAGTTCTTTTTTTTGTCAATCTATTTTTGCTGAAAAGAAAATGACAGTCGTTTGTTAGCGCTGTGTTTCTGTCTCTGTCTTCTACTTGTCCTAGGATTCATTTTTGCGCTGTTTTTTTATTTAACATCATGCAACGACTCGCCCACCTTCACACCTTACTATAATGCAGCCTGCTTCTAATTCTGGACGACGTTCCCAAATTAAAGCACCCTTCAGCGTGCCAAAATATCAGAATCGCTCCTAACTCAAAATATTTTAAATAAACAAAATAACATTATTTTATGACATTCGTGTCCCATTCAATCACCTAAAAAGACAGCAAAAAGGTTTTATGCGGGAGTTCAACGTCTCTTTACACCGGTTCAGCGTCTTGTCCACCCAATTTCCTATTATGGCGCATAGAACGTGTCTCCATCTGGTGCGTTTGACCGCGTCCAAAAAAGTGGTCCCTCAATTCCCGACTGATGACGTCATAGAATTGTGACGCTGTCGCCGGTCGTGATAATAATGGCGGTGCCCCAGCAGCGGAAGTAGTTGCGGCAGACGCCTGTTCTCCTGCAGGTCGCTCTTCAACTTGACAGTCAACGGAAGCTTCGGCACCCAAGAGTTACGTGACAGCTGCAACGATAGCGACGTTCGCGTTCGGTCGCACTTTTAATGCGAAAGCATGAACTGTCCCACGGAGCGAGCCGACGTCATCAGCTTTGAAGCCGCGCCAAACGGCACCTAAACTCATTTCTCTATGTGAAGCCGCGATCTGCTGGCTCCCATGCAGCTTTGAAGCCACGCGAAAAGCTCCAGCCAAATGGCACCTACATTCTCAACATAAGGGTAGTCGTAGGGTACTATATTTGGGGTAGTCAGAAGCCCTCACAGATATCGCTACCCCCCCCCCTTAGTTATACTAACGACACCATGGGTAGTCACACGGCACGCAATCAACATGTAGTCGCGTGACCACCCCAAAAGCAACATGGCGGCTGGCAAGCGACAGCGGAGCAATACGAGTAAGGCCTAGCGAGCTGGACTGCTTTTTGCTTAAATACGATTCTCAAATGCGTTCGCCCGTTCGCTGCCTTCCGTGCGCACTAAAGCACTCCAAAACACGCCTCGAAACACCGGCGCCGCACCTGATTACGAGTAGGGGCGACGATGTGAGGGGGCATTCGAGGGGGTTTGTCCGCGACTGCTTTCGCGCGGCCGGCTGCATTTACTTCGCGGCCAGAAAACATTCAAAGAAGGAATCGTATAGCGACAAATGGAATGATGTCTTTATTGAACAGAGCATCTGCTTGCTGTGCTTGCCGCAAGTGATCCGGCGTTTTCGGTTGACAGCGGCGAGGCGAAGCATCACCGATTCAAGCGGCGTCGGTTCCGAATGTTCAACGCTCCTGGTCACCTGTTAGCATTCGTCATCCACTTTCAAGTCCCTGGTAATCCTCACCGCGTCTGTGCACGCACTTGGCGCTATTCACCGCACGGAACACCCATTCAACTGGCTATGGGACTGATCCCACGGGGACGAGAGTCCGAAAACCGAACCCTCCGTAGGCTGCTCCGGGAAGCCATGGAACGCCTCCATGTTTTTCACTACAAATAAGTAGACACATAAACGCGCGACTCCTTGAACTGTGTGGTGACACGCGCCACCTAACGGACAGCGCTCAAACTAAAAAAAGAAAAAAGAAACCAACGAGTTTTTGATTTTAGCACCTCGCCAGACATGCACGTGTATGCATATTCCACACCCCGCTTCACAAATACGCTACATACAGACACCATAGGATTTTATACGTGAACGCGTTTACAAACAGCACAAGGTAGACCACGAGATATTACATTTTTTTTCTCTTTATTTCACCACGAGATATTACCACTCTCCAGCTAGTCGACACCACCAGCTTATATACTGCTGTATTTTCTGTGACCGATTAGGATGGTGACCACTGTCATATTTTGCATAAATACGAAAAGGCTGTGCAAGATTTACCCGTATATAATATTTTCCTCTACTGCCCTCAGGAAAGGGCTCGTATCTCTAATGCAATCAATTGCAAAAGTGAACTGCAGGTTATAAATAAATTTGAATAGTCGCTACACGTCACGTTTTGATCAGTTTCGTTTTCTCGCTAGCCTACACTTCAAGTATACAGAAGCCTGTTTGATTAATTGTGTTAATTATCG
>JAZHYW010029313.1:0-42173 GCA_037355805.1 Ixodes ricinus
TCTGAGGGAAGATGGACAGCACTGCAGAACAGATTTCTTATCCTTCAAGCTATATACATGATTTGTGCAATCTGATTTAGTTACTGCAGTCTCAAAGTTAGCCATGATTTAAAAAAAAAAAAAACTGAGACTGCAGGTAACGACACACACACATTCAAAAGTCTCAACTCTTGAATTTTGAGACTTTTGAGTGTGTGTGTTGTTACCTGCAGTCTCATTTTTTTAATCATGTTTAATGTACACCAGCTCGTTTGCACCCTTACATTTATTTCGAAGTTAGGTTTTCCACAGTTTTAATTTCTACTTTGAGTTACTTACTCTCACTTTATTAAAAACTTGTAGATTCCTGAATACTAGACTCTTGGAATGAAATGAAATTTGGAAATATCATGTACAGAACTTATGAATGGCATACGGCGTACCTAAAGAAGAATTTGGATCAGCCTTGTGATCTTTACTCGTCGCCGACATCTCAGCTATATGACGCTTACATGTCAAGAAGTTTCTGTCAGATTACAGACATCTTGGCTGGATTTCAAGCCCACAATATGGGGATTTGTGTGCTGGCCTGGGGTTTAAGCCCACAATTTGGGTATCTGTGTACTGAAATTTGCATGGGAGCCACCTAGGCACGCAGACGTCTGGAAATGAGTCTTGGTTGTGGTGATAATCATTCAAACATCTCGTGTTTTTGCAGTGATCCTCTGGGTCTACTTCTTCAGGATCCAAGTGATCCTGAGTACCGTCCAGACCACTCAGAGGATGAAGAGTTGAGTAAAATAACTTTTTCTGATTGGAACTTCCATATGATGTATATTTAGCATGACACTGTTAATGCCAGTAGCCCATTGTTGGTCTTGTTTCTTTTTCTCTTAGGAAGGGAGGGAGAGCTAGAGATACCTTATTTTAAGTTAAATAATTTTTATAAAAGCTATATGGCCCTCCCGAGCCTAAATTAAGTTTATTATTAGTAGAGCGACGAGAGCTGCTCAATCAGGGCTGCAGCTTATAACCGGTAAAATTTAATGACTGTCCAAACCCCGTTTGAACAAACCGCTCAACAAAGGCGGTATACATTTTTCTTTTGATTGAAGTTTAACTTTCCTTGCTTCCTTTTTTTTTTCTATCTCGAAGGGCCCCAGGAACTGGCGCAACACCAGAGGAAAGTGAAGCAGCCGCCGACAAGTACATCGTGTTTGGGTCTTGCCTCAAGAAGCTCCTGAAGCGGTGCTCGGATTGCTTCTCCATGAACACCCAAGTCTCCTTTGACCTCGTCGGATCCATGGTGAAGGCCACCACCACTTGCAGCGCTGGCCACACCAGCATCTGGGAGAGCCAGCCTAAGTGTCATGGCAAGCCGGAGGGCAACATCCTAATGTGTAGTGGGATCGTCTTCAGTGGAGGCTGCCCAACAAAGGTGCTCCGCCTCTTCGATATCATGGGTGTCGCCAGAATCCATTCCACACAGTTCAACGAGTATCAGAGATGCTACCTGCTCCCAGCAGTGATGAACGTAAGCAGCTTAGATTGTGCTATCTTTAAGAATACGTACAGCAAGTTTGGAAAATAATCAAAGACAAGGGATGCAACTCTCCCGTGTTGTCGTCTGTTTTTGTTTTTACTTTCCTAATCAATTGCTGTAAATTTACATGCTCCTTAATTTCTCTGTTTAGCAATGCTCTGTTCTTCTGCAACAGGTATGGAGAGCTGAACAACGCACTCTCTTCAAGAGCCTGGAGGGGCGCCCACTACGGTTGGCCGGCGACGGCCGGTCGGACTCCCTGGCTTTTCTGCCCTGCACGGGACTTATTCGCTGCTGGAGACATCGATCAACCGTATTATTCACCTGGAACTTGTACAGGTGGGCATTGCAAATGTTTTTCACCATTTATATAACACTCCAGTCTAGTTTCACAGGAGCGTGAAGGTGAGTTCTAGCCCCGGAACTACCTGCATACCACTTGTGTATTGTAAAGACTGGAGACTAATAGAGAAGAAAAGATGGTCAGACAATGCAAAGAATAGAGGGACGCACCAAATGCAAGTCTCCTTCCAGGTGCTGAAGAAAGGCTTGCCGGGTTTCGCTTGTCATTCAATGTATCTAAGTGCTATTTTTGTTTGAAACATCACAGCTGCATGTGAAAATTTACAGTGATAGCTGTTAGTGGGACCCTTTCTGGTTTTGCGTTGTCTGTGCGTGCTCCACATCGACGAAAATGTCACAAAAATATGTTCCCAGATAATGCCTGCTGGAATTCGATCCTAGTATCCAACGGCTTGCAGCACGATGCTCTCCTCATTCAGCTATATAATGCTTGTCAACTCAAAAAGTGTGTTCTTTGAAGTACCCAATGCAGACAGCACTCGCTCATGGGGAGAATACCAAGCAGTAACAGGAAACATTCATGGCAGCAGGCTAGCAGGCACACACGCATAAAGGTTTTCACCTTTTTGCTAAGCTTAGCATGCCTCCGTGGACGCACCTGTTCTTGTGCAAATAAAATTATAATTACAATTGTGAAATGAACAAAATGCTACTGTAGCGTGGATAAAGCTACAAGCTCGAGCCGAGAGGACAAAATACAGAATGCGTGCCGATCCGGCGGTGCGGGCCCGAGAAGACACACCGAAGAAGGCGAGATGCCCGGCAGATCTCGAGATTTGAGTATGGGAAGCGAAGAGCGCTGTTACCCTTGATTTCCTTGAGGCAACTATGGCGCTGGATGGACTGCGGCGGGAAGTTCGGCATCGAAGGACCGGTTGGGAATGTGTCAGTTGAAGTGGACATAATCGTGTCACGTCTACATTGGTCCATGGATGGCAACCATGCCATTAAAGCTATGGCTGCTCATTATCTTGCTTGAGAGCATATTTGTACAGCAGCAGATGTACGGCCGCACAATCGGAATTCAAGGTAGTTTTTAATGTTGCTTAAATAGAAAAAATGAATGTTCTTAATGATTTATAACCAATGGCAGCAGACTCAGTTGTTCTGAACCGGTGTTTTAATTTTTGGGGTATTTTACACCTATATTGCACTTTAGTTTAATGTAGTTGTTAATCCTAGAAATTTATTACTACTATGGACTTGCAGAGCTTATGGCATTTGTTCACCGATTGTTTTTCAGTCGACTGAGGTGAAATCAAGTTGCCACATGGAGCTGGAGGGGCTGACTAGGTCTTTGGTCTACTTTGCGGAACTGGGTATCACCGTAGAGGTCCTTGCAGGGGTGAGACAGGTGAAACAGGTTTGGGAGCAATTTTTGGAGCAGGAAAATCTGGATTTTGGAGCAGCTTAGGAGCACAAAATTCTCGTTTTGGAGCAGCAGTTTATGCATTTTGGAGCACCTTCGAAGCACAAAAGTCTACAGTTTGGAGCTTATTAGGAGCAGAAAATGTCAGAGCAGCTTATCAGCAATTTAAATTATAAAAAATGTGATTTCAATCACATGAATTTGATTTTTATTTTTTAATCGTTATTTTTTCCACCCTGATTGCAATAAGTCATCAGCGCCGATAGGCACCGAGATAAAATATATATATAAAAAAAGAAAGAAAAAGAACAGAGAAGGCACACGGGAGTCCAAATGCGCATAGATGAGGACGAGAAACATAGGCTTGCTGAATAAGTTAGGTGGGCACCAGGTACATCAAGCTTATACAAACTGGTGCCAAAGCGCAATTGTAGTGCAAAACTTTTAACGACGTTGTGATTCGAGAGCACGAACAGGGAAGCACGGTTTACTACAACCGAGACATCGATCGGACGCTCGCAGAAAACACGTGCAGATAGAAAAAAAAAATCCTCACAAAAGTGAGTCACAAGGTAAATAGTGAATTGGTAGGAAAACTATGAGCAGCACATGCACGCTAAATGCGGGTGTGTGACCGATTCATTCGATTGTTCATGCACTGGAAGCACGTGTGTACAGCCGAAAGTACCACGGCGACGGCGCCGTCCATTTCGACGCGAAGACTACGGACACGAATGAACAATTACACAATGGAGGCGCTCAATAGCACTTTAAGAATAGGTTTGCTCTCACAACGAAAGAAATACTTAGGTTTGCTCATCTTGATAGCCTGTGTGTTGTACCTCCCGCGGCCAGACAGCGAGATCGCGTGACAGCACACCGGTAGCATTCGACAAATGACAGCGGAAAATAGTAAGTAGAAAAATGGGGGAAAAGACCACGTATCATAGGTATAGAAGGGTAGTACAGCTGAAATCTTCCAATCCAGCGGTTGCTTGCGCCACCCTGTTCCCGTGCCGTGTAGTTTACTATACTTCGTTTCAGCTTGGGTCCAGACGCAGGCGATGCTACAAGCGCGAGCTTCGGGCTTTCAGCGTCCCGGCCAAGCACGCGCGCTCATGCAATGCAGGCACTTCTTCAGGGCCACACGCTCGCTCTCGTAGCATCGGCTGCGTCTGGACCCAAGCTGAAACGACGTATACGACGAGATTGAATTTTGCCAACCAAACTCTCGTTTCCCCTCAAATCTAGCATCGCCGCAAGTATTTTTTTTACTTACTTTGGTGCAGTGCGTGTGGCGCAGCCTCGACCGATTTCGTGTTTTTAGGCGCAACTAGTTGATTGATTGATTGATTTTGGGTTTTAATGGCGCAGCGGCTGCTAAGGCCATAGTGCGCCAGAACAATGGTAGAAGAAAACTGCGGTGCTATTTAGTTAAAGGTGAGGCATATCAGAGTTTAAAATCTTTCATGAAATGCCGACAGTACGAAGAAAATCCACTAACTTAAATGTGCTGTAATAAGCCAATGCTGTTTAGGAAGTTAAAAACTTGGGTATGAGGAACAAGAGGTTCCTCTCCCAGCAAAAGGGCAGGGTGGAAAGGGATCTGTTCCCTAAAAAACCGTGAGAAGTTGGTGCGACGCTCCTCATGATATTTCGGACATTGAATGAGAATGTGCAAGACGGAGAGTGTTTCACCACATTCTTCACACATTGGAGCATCCTCTGCTCGCAGAAGGAAGCCATGTGTGAGGTGAGTGTGACCAATTCTCAGACGACAGAGGACAACTTCATAAAAACGCTCGTTATGTCGGCAACTGGCCCATTCAGAAAGAATAGGTTTCACGCAATGGAGTTTATTGTGAACTTCAGTATCCCATTCCTCCTGCCATTTCTTTTTAATCGACTTTTTCAATGATGACCTGTAATCCAGGTATGGGATGCAGGTAACTTCTGTGTCCATGTCCCGACATGTTCTAGCAGCCTTATCGGCCTCCTCATTTCCGACTATACCGACGTGGCTAGGTACCCAACAGAAATTAATGGTGATGTTGGAGTTTGTGGCAGCTACAATCTTGTTACGTATTTGCAGAATAAAAGCATTTTTTGACCTATCTAGGGATGCAAGTGCACGGAGTGCACTTAGAGAGTCTGAGAAGACTACGGCGGCCTTGATATTCCTTTTGATGATAGTATCCACAGCTACCAGTAGGGCATATGACTCTGCAGAAAAGATGGTGGCTTGGTTGTTGAGCCGCTTTACAATGCTGCATGACGGCCCGACTACAGCACATCCAACACTGCTGCTCCCCTTCGTTCCATCCGTGTAAAACTGTACAAGGTTCCTGTAGTTTTCGGCGATTTGGAAGAATTCTTGCCTAAGATCTTCCGCCGGTACATTCTTCTTGTCATACTTGGAAAGAGAAAAATTAATCGGAATAGGTGTGATGTTCCAGGGTGCAACTGGGCTGGGCAATGTTGCTACCGGACTCGATAAGTCTATTGCAAAATTCTTGGCCTCAGATTTAAGGCGCAGAGGAAAAGGAAGTACAACAGAGGGTTTGTTCTGGTATGTCCTTTCATACCGCGTGTCCAGAAACACTTCGAGTGCAGGATGTTGGGGCACAGACCGAACTCTTAAGTGATACTGAAGGCCCAGGAAGAAACGTCTTTTTCAAGAGAGTATTCATTAGCTTCAGCGTAGAGACTGGAAACTGGAGAGGTCCGGAAAGCCCCGGTTGCAAGTCGCAATCCTAGGTGGTGGACAGGATCTAAGACCCGAAGAAGTGACGGCCGTGCCGAGCCGTACACCATGCAACCATAATCTAATTTTGATCGAACAAGGCACTGATATAAACGCAGCAGGCACTTTCTGTCACTACCCCAGGACTTGTGCGAAAGAACTTTTAAAATATTCAATGCTAGAAGGCATTTCTTTTTAGTTGCAGGATGTGACTACGGAAGCTAAGTTTCTTATCAAAAATAACACCTAAAAATTTATGCTCAAGATGTACGTTTAGGGTCTGACCTCCCAAAATTAGAGTGGGTTCTGTAATGATACCCCTTCGAAGAGAAAATAGAACACATACGGTTTTCTCTGCTGAGAAACGGAAACCATTCTCATCTGCCCAACGTGTCATTCTATTAATACCTAGCTGAACTTGGCGTTCACAAATAGCTAAATTACAGGAAGAGCAGGAAATTTGTACATCATCAACATAAAGTGCATAGGAGAGAGATCGGGGAAGAGCCTGTCCAAGAGAGTTGATTTTGATCAAAAACAAAATAACACTCAGCACCGACCCTTGGGGGACACCATTCTCCTGGACAAACGTTTCAGAAAGTGTCGTGCCCAGTCTCACTTGGAACGAGCGCCCATCGAGGAAGCTCTTGATAAGAGCTAGCATTTTCCCACGAATTCCAGCTGAAACTAAATCCTTTAAAATTCCGTACCGCCATGTGGTATCATACGCCTTTTCAATATCAAAAAATACCGATAAACAATGTTGTCTGTTAACAAAGGCATCCCTGACTGTTTTTTCTAGGCGAACAAGGTGATCAACAGTTGATCGCCCCGTCCGATACCCACATTGGAATTTGTCGAAGAAGTTTTTCTGCTCTAAAAAATACACCAACCTAGAGGTCACCATTCGTTCAAACGTTTTTCCAAGGGAACTGGTTAGTGCAATGGGCCTGTAGCTCGAAGGTAATGATGGGTCCTTTCCAGGCTTTAGCAAAGGAATCACGATTGCCCTTTTCCAGAGAATGGGATAAACTCCACTGCTCCATACAGAGTTAAAAAATGTTAAAATGGTATCTATCGTTGCAGTATGTAAATGCTGAAGCATACTGTAATGAATAAGGTCTGGACCAGGGGAAGAACTTTTTCCCTTGCCAAGGGCGATCATCAGTTCCACAAGGGTGAAAGGTTGATTATAGGCCTCTTTAGAACCTCCAGTACATTTTATTGGTGCTTTCTCTTTGGCAGCCTTGTATTTTAGAAAGGTGTCTGAATAATGGTCAGATCCCGCGACAGACTGGAAGTGTTCACCAAGAATATTGGCCTGCTGTTCTAGTGTGGGAACACTACTGCCATCTAATGTAAAGAGAGGGATGGTAAATGCACGGTAATCCCCTCTAATTCTATGAACCCTGTCCCATACGACTTTTACGCCTGTGGAACTATTGACTGAGGAAGCATACGACATCCAGGTGGTTTTTTTGATCGGCGTCTTACACGGCGGGCCTTAGCACGTAGCTTTTTAAAATTAATGACATTTTCAACTGTCGGGTAGCGGCGCACTATTGTCCATGCACAGTTTTGCCGCTTACGAGCTAGGCTACACTCCTCATTCCACCAAGGCTTTGGTTTTGGTGGTAAGCGTCCTGACGTTTTCGGAATAGAGCGCTGTGCTGCTTGGACAATTACATTAGTCAGGACTTCACAGGCTTCATTAACACCTAAGCTAGCTAGTGTATCTTGGTGCAACTCTGACTCCTTTTTAAAAGTGGCCCAGTCAGCCTTTTCTAACTTCCAACGCGGAGTTCGAGTTTGTAATGACTTAAAAGAGACTGTGCTTTTTAAAACAATGGGAAAGTGATCGCTACCATAGGGATTTTGATCTACACTCCATGAAAAGTCAGGTAGCAACGAGGCACTACCAATGGAAAGGTCGATGGAGGTCGATGATAAGGATGAGGTGCTAAAATATGTTGAAGTACCAGTATTAAAAAGACAAAGGCTTCGAGAGGTTAAAACTGATTCGATTATTTTCCCACGAACATCAGTTCGATTCCCACCCCAAAGAGTATTGTGGGCATTAAAATCCCCCATCAAAAGAAGGGGCTTTGGAAGTTCATCTAAAAGAGAGTGAAGTTCTGCACTTGTTATAGCTTGTGAGGGTGATAAATATAGTGAACAAACAGAGATGGCTTTATGTACTAAAACACGCACTGCTACGGCTTCTAAAGAAGTGTGCAAGGGTATGGCCGTACAGGCAGCCAGCCTTGGAACTACTATGGCTACTCCTCCAGATGAAATGGAAGCATTTAGGCGGTCCTTCCGGAAGACATTAAAATTTCGGAGGAAGTTTGTATGTGTGGCATTTAAATGTGTTTCTTGTAAACACAGGGCTGCAGGTTTGTGTTCGTGCAGAAGATACTCAACGTCGTCAAGGTTAGTAAGCAATCCCCTGCAATTCCATTGAAGGAATGTTGCAGCCATGTGTTGGAGATTGTTACTTTGGGGGTGTTATTTGTTGTTTACTTTTATGGCGGGCCTTGGGAGTCTGCCACTCCATATCTTCTGTGTCAGACGCATGAGAGGAGGCCTGGGTACTCTCATCCATAGGTTCTGACTCCTGTGGCGAGACCTTTCCAGAAGATGTGGAAAGACTCTGGCCACGAGGCGTCAGGCGTCGGCCACGACCGCCTCCAGCCAAAGAGGTGGCGGAGGTGTCAGGCACGGAGGCGCTGGAGGCTTCCTGTTCCTGCCCTTTGGGTGCTGGAGCGGCACAGGAACCATGCCGCTCCTTGGATGCGGATGTCCTTTCCTGAGAGCGTGGGCCCCTCTCCCCTGAAGGGGATCGCGGGCTACGGACAGGCTTGGCCGTTGCCGACCCATCCCGTGAGGGGGATGCCGTCTGTGCTCCCTCGCCGCTACCTGGGACAGACTGCTGCCCCGTGAGAGCGGGAGGGGTGGTCGTCTGGCTGGAGGAAGCAGTAGATCCCCCAGCCGATACTGCACGCCCGGGCAGCTGAATTTTCAGCTTGGGCGAGGGGGACTGCTGTGGCTTCCGATAGTCCAGAAAGGACGTCTGGGTAGCCACAGCAACCTTCAGTGGTGCATGTCCCCGCTGCACCACCTGCGCATAGCCGCCCTTCCGCAAGAAAGCGAAACGGCGACGTGCCTCTTGGTATGTCAAGTTTTCTTTTACTTTGAGTGCTAAAACTTCTTTCTCATCTTTCCATACCCTACATGCTCTGGAGTATGCCGGGTGGGCCTCGTTGCAGTTTGCGCACTGTGCGTTGTTTGTGCAAGAATCTGTCTTGTGGTCGGTTTTACTGCATTTCGCGCATGTGGCTTTCCCGCGACAGTTCTGGGAGCCATGTCCGTATCTCTGACACTGGAAACATCTCCGGGGGTTAGGGATATACGGCCGAACCCTACAGCGGAGGTATCCGGCGTTGACAGATTCAGGAAGTGTGGTGGCTTCGAATGTTAGAACAATGTGTTTTGTTCTTATTTCCTGCCCGTCACGTCGCATGCAGATACGCCTTGCAGCCACGACTCCTTGGTCAGAAAGACCTTCGGCAATTTCATTGTCTGTTGTCTCTAGAAGGTCTTCCTCAGAGATTACTCCCTGGATCGTATTCAGTGTGCGATGTGGCGTTACTGATACCTTATGGTCGGACACTGAACGCAGTGCAAGGAGCGCCGTACTCTGCTCGCTGGTCTCAACTTCTACCAGAAGGTCGCCAGAAGACATTTTTTTGGCTTTGAAGTTCTTTCCCACAACACTTTCAAGTACTTTTGCAACGAGGAAAGGCGATAATTTTGAGAGCTGTTTGTCACTTTCGGAGTGAATAACCAAAAACTTTGGGTACTTGGAATGGATATATGGAGTCTTGTCTGGGATGAAAACTTCGGTGCGGACTCTTTTGGGAGCCCGATCAGGTTGGTTTGACTTGGAACCCATAAAGATGGGGAGGTTTTCAGAAACTGTGGCGCACCGCCCACCACCGAGCCCAACAAGGGGGTAGGTAGCACCCCATAGCAAGTATGGCTTGGCTGGGTATGCTACTCTACCAGTGCTACCCAGTAACTATAACCGAGTGTGGTTCAAGAAAGGTATCTGTCGCCACCCAAGGTTAGCCCTTGCCGCCTAAGAAGGTGAAAAAGGAAGGAAGAGAGTGTAGAGAAAAAGAAAAAAGAGGTGGAAGGAAAAGTGAAAGAAGGAAGAACAGGGTAGAAGAGGCGACTGACTGAATCATCCTGGTCGGGCCAAGCCAGGACACCCGTCTACGAGAAGCAGGGGCCGAAGCGGTGTATTGCCTCGCCCGGGGGGCCCCGAAGGGTCCAAACATACCCCGAGCTCAGCTCAACCACCAGGGTCCCCTTTTCCCCGGACACGGGTACGCCACGCACAGCCAGACGTGGGTGGGCGAACCCACATGGCTCGGGGTTCGTAGTGACGCCACTCACCAAGCACCTACCGAAGTAGGTGCCCCCTGCGTGCGGGTATGGTGGCCCACGCGGCTGGGGTCCGTGGTGACGCTACTCACCAAGCACCTAGCACCTAAGGTGCAGGCGCCCCCTGCGGAGCTCGGGGTCCGTGGAGACGCCACTCTCCAAACACCTGCTTTCACAGGTGCCCCCTGCGGGGTGGCGCAACTAGGCGCAGAAAATTGGGTTTATATCAAAATGGCGCAATTGGCGCAGATGTCACAGCCCTGTCCTTGTCACTGACAGGCACCTGCAGGTCAGCGCGTACATGAAGCGAGAGCATCCCCTCATCCAGCACCGCTTCGATATCTGGCATGTCAGCAAAGGTAAGCCGATATCACAGTGAAAGCACACATCCCACGAAATTTACTGAAATAAAGGTTAATGTGCACTCTAGCTGCTGAATGGTCAAACGGAAACCCCAGGACAAAATAAACTAAAAACAGTGCAAACACAACGAGATGATTATAATAGCCACATGAAAATAAGCTGCAGCTTCCAGCTGGAAATGGAGATTTCCAGCCGCATTTTCGGCTAAATTATACAGCAGCAGCTGGAAATCCTGTTTACAGCTGGAAATGGATGGTGCACATGCTGGAAATCAGAAATTCCAGCTGGAGCACCAGTTGTTCCAGCTTGGAAGTGCATGATCCACCTGGAAGATTCCCAGCTAGATGGGGGAATAATATCAAGCTGGCTGGAAGAGGCTATTTCCAGCGAGGGCAACTCCTGCTCTGGCTGGAATCGCCCCTGTGCTCGAAATGGGGTGGGGATGTACGTTGCAAAGCGACTGACCCTATAAGCAATGCCCCAAAGACTTCTTTGGGAAAAGACCGCCCAGGGTTCAAACCCTACTCTTTGCACTCCAGAGGCCAATAGCATACCTCTGCGCCACGGAGGCGGTCCCTGTGCTCAAATAAATCCAGTGCACAGATAAACGTGTCGTACCACAAGACTTGAACAAAAGTTCCTCCTGCTGTGTTCCTGTTTTTGTGGTGTTTTACTCATTCCAATATGTATGCACCAACGAACCCAATCCAAGATTCTAGTTGAGCGAATGATGCAGGGACCATGCTCACATATAACTGCTGTTTGATTGGCTCGTCAGGAGGCCGATCAATGCTTTTATTTTTCTTTATGCACAAGCGTAAACAGATCACAAATCGAGAAATACTACAGTTTAGCTGCTGTAGGGTGTCTCAAACTTCGAAGTAGCCCAAGGTTTTTATAGCGGATTTTTGAGTCTCTGCCCCTACAGCTCAACAGTGCAGAAAACAATACAATGAACATGGCACACATCTGCATAAAAACAAAAACATATTCAAATGATGTCACATATGATATACATGAGCATGGCGGACACTGCTCCGTAGATGTATGAAATACAAAACACTTTCTGTGACCAAAAATGGTATCATATCTAAGACAGAACACAAAAACCGCCATATCTATTTTACAAAAAAGGGAAAGTAAAAAGCAAAGGTATCAGCACCTAGTGACAATTTTACTTACAAGTTAACCTAGCATCAAGCTGGTTGTCTGGGCAGTTGTTTTATGACCATTCATATTTGTTGACAAGGTCACTGAAATATTCCTTACCAGCTATAGAGAAGTACGCACAAGGACGAGCATGCTCATCTAACTTGCAGATACTGTTCTGCTGTATACGCCTTGCTACCTTTATGTGCTGCACACATGGCCGAATGCAGTCAGCCCTATAAACACCTGTCAAGACAAAGAATGCTTTCTCTCCAGTCCGTTCTGTACAGCAGAATATTCTCTGAATTTTAGCATATGTACCATCACGCATCATAATTGCAGTGTTGTCAGTTCGTAGCTGCCTGTAGTATTTTTCTGAGCACACAGTAGAGCCATTGACTTTTACTCTCTTAAATTCCACTGTCTCACAACCTTGCAACTGCACATGCTCAGACACAAAGGCTTCTTCAACTACTTCTGGTTTTCCTAGAGGAATAAGCTTGTCACTGTCCTGTTTGTTCGGCATTTCTAGCAGTGAGAGGGCATGCTCAGATGCCAAAGCCTTCAAAGCAGAGAAGCTGGTGTGCAGAAGCAGCCGAGTGGCAATCTGGAGGGAGACACCATTTGATGACGTGACCAGCTTTAGTAGTCGGCCCATATTTGTTTCAAACGTGAAACATGAATGTGCCCATAAGGGGCCAAAAAGCAAAACTGACTTTGGCATGTGAAGGAGTTGATGCACGTTATATGTCATCTCAGAGTCTCCATACAGGAACTGCACACCAACAACAAATTCTGTGAGCAGCTTTGTGCTCTCTGCTAACTCTGATTGGGTAACGGTATCCTTCAAAAGCAAGAACACACCTGCCACAAGCAGGCTCCAATGGTCCAAGTATGTACGATCAAGGACACCACTGAGGCATGGAATGCTGTAATAAAGGAGCCAGGACTGCCACTCCGCTGCCTTCCAGTGCTTTCGTGTCAGCAACGATCTGGGTTGTCGATTTATGCACTCTGGCATCCGAATAGAGCACAGTTTCTCACTAACAGCTGCCATTACGGATGCCTCGCCAATGTAGTGTTCCGACCCACTTTGTGAAAACCACAACTCGGTTATTTGTCGTGACACGCCCAGGAGAATACAGTGCATATAATCCGGACACCATGCCCAGACAGCAGAGAAACCAGGCAGGTTGATCAAGGGAGTTGGTCCCTTCACTCCACGCACAGGTCTCTTCTCGTGGCAGGCAGCCCTCATGTCATGGACGGCTTCTTCATCAGTACGGTCAGGAAACGGCTCACTGAGGCAGTACTTGATGGTACCTACATGCAAAAGAGAGTGAACATCACACAAAATTCATACTTTAGTTTTTGCCACAATGCGTTAAGACATTAATCAAAACTTGTTGCTGGGCTAGTTGGTTCATGGTACTTAATCAAACTGGTTATGCGCAAACAGACGACGAAAGCGGACAGGACAAGCACAATGGTATATCATATGTGGTATATCATTGCTGCCAAATATTGAATTGGTCGGCAGAGTGCAGGACTTACAGGTGTGACTAATGATATATAATGCAAAGTTTAGGATAGATTAATTAGGCCTGTTGACTGTGATATGTACTTGAATGCCACTCGTGGCCTCTATGAATTTGCGATTAATGTTGCCTGGCAACCACATTGATTGTTCAATCTGCCCCTTATGTGATACCCCTGCAGAGGGTGTTTAAGGTCATAAACTTAAATTTGAAAATATAATGACATAATCCGATAAAAGAAATTGCCACGCTGCTGTGCACTTAAAATATGTGCACCTTAATACAGATTCTAGTGCTAGTAAAACTTAAAACATGACATTCTTTTTGTTCTGCCATCTGCTATTTAAAGGAAGCTCTACCACAAGGTTTTTTTATTCTCCTTCTCCATGGGAAATATACTGCAATGTGGAAACCATTTTTAAGACTAACCACTGGACTAATCTGAACTATTCCTTTTGCATTTAATGAAAATATTAAGGTCTAGTGATTCTAGGAAGCCGAATTTCGATTTACGCCTCAAAACATTTTGAATTACAGCGATCAGAAATCTGTTAAACAGTATCTGTTAGAGGCCTAGAAATTCGGTTTACTAAAAAATCTTTGTTCTCAGTACCTATTATGCTAATTAAGCATTACAAAAGACACAACCTTTTACTTTCATGAAAAGTCAATAGCCATTGACTATAACAGTCAATGTCTAGAGAATTTTGATGAGGTGTTAGTGTTGCCAATTATGACATTGTAAAAATGAATTTGAGTTTTAGATGATGAGCTATTTTTCAATATTTATTTAAAAACTCTTTAGGGGCTAAATCTAAATTCAGCTTCATAGAGTCCCTAGATCTAACATTTGGTTTTTAAATGCAAGAATATTAATTTATATTGGTCCAGTGGTTCATCTGTTCGGTTGTGGCTGCGTTTTAACGGTTTTAGATAACAGATTCTACACACCTACGCATATTTAAATACCATATTTGATAGTTAGCGTTCTGTTTGGACATACTGTTTGGAAATAATCTTTTTACATGACGGAAACTTTTCATGCAGCTGGTCTTTAAGCAAGCAAACAACAGTTGATAACTTGTTTTTTACTAGATCAGCCGGCATAAAAATTGAGTGAAATTGTGAGCGACTTACCTTCGACATTGACCCCCGGATGGTAACACCAGCTGCAGCCAAAATAACCATTATACTGCATCATGTGCTGCATCGCTGCTCTCGCTGGTGCATCTGCACAGCAGCAGATGCAAAACACCTGGAAATCAATTTTAAAGTTAATTGAGGAGAATACAGGGCCACACCATAATAACTCGCACCAAAAATGTTAAAGGTGTGAAAATAAAAAAATTCTTACCTTAGAACTTTTCAAGGCATTTTCGGAAGTCCAGGTGACACCAATTTCATTGATGTTCTCTAGCTGATCCACAAATGCTTGGAGAAGGAGTGTCATGTCCGGGTGCTGTTTCCCATACCAAAGCAGAGGCATCATGACATTGGCCCAGCGCAGTTTTGGTGGTAGTTCATTTAGCGTCACTTGGACGGGCCATATGCTATAGTTGGAAGAGTTAAATACTGGACTTCCATCAGAATTCAAGGTTAGTGTTAAGTCATTAGAAGACATTCCGGCTTGGGCACGCACAGCGCGATATTGGTGGCCGTCCGTGATGTCACTTGTCGCACAGCCGTCGTCATTTCCTGATACTTTCTCCAAAGTATTTACCACTGCTTCGCTAACTGTTTTGCTTGCAAGAAGGGAAGCAAGCTGTTTTTTCAGGGGCAAAGCAACGAAGAAGCTGCCTGCACGCACAAGCTCTCGCCCCACGTATACTTTGTGGCACGTGTCACATTGGGTCCGCAACTGTTGCCGCTCTTTCAAACTGCCACTTGTCTTGGCGAGAAGTGTCATGCACTCGTTGCAATAAAAGTGGAACACGAGGTCGCTCAGGTCCACACCACAAAGCTTTTTCAGCAAATATTTGCTCTCGGGAAATACTTTTTTGCTGATGAGCTTGTTAAAGAGCTTCTGGACATCCTCAACTGCAGCCCACGAGAACCCATTCTTTATAGCAACGTCCAAGAGCATCATGTATGCATCACCACGACTTAGTGGAGAGTCGTCAGTAAATGGCTCGGCCAGCTCCGCGGTGTCGAAGATGGGGTCCGCGCTGCTTGAATCGTCTTGCTGCGGCAGGCCTGATGCCGGCGGCGTTTCTTCATCCACGCGTGATGCCGGCGGCGTTTCTTCATCCACTTCGGATTCTTCGGGTTCTTGGTGTTCCACGTCACTGAGAGGTTCATTGCGTTCGTTTGCCGGTTCGGGTTCGTCACGTTCTGAGTCACTGAACGCAGGTGACCTTGATTCCTCATCAAGCTCCTCGTTGGGCTCACTGCACAGAGGGTCTCTTTGGGCTGCAGGTGATGGTACGCAACCACGTCCGGGGACAGCAGGATCAGCATTGGCAGCTGTTTTCAAGCGCCATTTTGTCACTTTTGGAATACGGCTACTCGACCCAGGGTCGAGGTACGTTTTTCGTCTTTTCGGTGGGCCCATCACACTTGAAAATACCAGCACAGAACAAGAGGAACCACGATGTTCTCGGCAAGGCGACCGAAAAGCCAGAAGAACTCTGGAAACGACGCACGCAGCAACGCAGCCGAGGCAGCCGCGCACGCAGACAACTTGATGGATAGATGCTAACAGCTGTACCCTTTACATCGCGGACATCGCGTGGTAGCTTGCGCCACCTAGCCTACACCTTCTTTTCCGGGCGCAAGGAAAAGGCGGAAGAAAAAAAGTGCTCGAGGCCGCGCAACTTTTGCGTGCTACCCAAGACGGGCACGAAAAAAAGAATACATATCTTACTTTTTTGCAGAACTAGGCAAACAAATTACTCTGTCTAAAAAAAGAAGATTTGGTTGAATGTGCATTAACTACATCTTGACACGTATGTGAACAGCGCCGTCGCGCAATCCATAAGCCAATCCATAATCCGTGCCGCCGTTCCGCTTGGTTCCGCTGGCCGCGCTTAGCAAAACGTGTTCCGCGGTTAAGCGCACGCGTGTATGCAGATTTTCTTCAGCTTCGCAAAGTTATTTGCTGCATCATGTATGCACTTGTGCGGTATGTGGAGATAATCACGGACAACCGTTTGCACGTGATTCCAGTTGAAGACATTTTGAACTTTGATCCTGCGGACGAGTTTGATTTCGACAATAAGAAGACTTATACAGCCATCTGGCACGACGAAAAAGACGAAGCAAACAGCGGGCAGTATGTCATTCAAATACTGCGACTTGCAGGTTAGTGCAAAATTTCGTATATATTGCACTGATCAATTCTGTCAACCGTGTTAACTGTGCCCTTTTCGTTAAGTTTTATTGTGTTGCCAAGCGTGTTCTCATGTGCGCGATTGGGCCTAACTTTTACCTTCCTCGTTGTGCACTCAGTAAACGACATGCCGATTCATATTATCGTGCCGCCAGACTGGCAGCACCACTGATCTCTATTGTAGTAAGCTGGATCGCGGGTCGAGAGGCGTTCCGGCTGTCGATACACGCAGCTCTATGGAAGTAAAACAGAAAAGTATGGACGCTGAAGTTTGTACGCTGTCCTTGAACGCGATTATTTTACGATGTTTTGAGACTATCATTTCAGGTATTTTGCAATCAGATATAAGTCTAGAAGCTGTCGAAAGCCGATTAAAAAATTCAAATGTACCGGGGTTTACGGTTGTATAGAGTTCGCTTGCTCTTGTTGCGAAATAAAAAGACGTTCATAAGATAAACGACACGCTTCGAGTTTTAGTTCGCAACAGAAGTCTTCTGTGTTGTTTGAAGCTAAATATTGCGCCAAAATCACTCGGCACGGCGTTTGAAAAGATGCGAAGGTGCCAGGTTTTATTCTTCACCCAAGGGGAAACGAAATCACAACAGTGATCGCTGTTGTTGCTTTTTTTAACATACAAGTACATTAACTTAGGAAGCACCATCAAACTATTCTCTAAAAAATATATAAACAAAAAAATTCGTTATTTTTAGACGGTGAAAAAGAAGAATTGCCCTCAAAGCTTTTCAGCTTATTATCGCCGTTCTCTTACCTGAAAAAAAAAAAAAACAAAGTAACTTTTTATCATGAAAAGCAACTTTAATTAAGCACAGCAATCCTTGAATGTCCGGCAAGTCTCACGCGGTAACAGTGGTTCTTAAGTAGTGCCGAAATTACGCGTAAAAATGTCTTCAAAGCGTCTGCTAACAGAACCGACTTTCAAACCACGAATGACTATACGTTGAATCTCGGTAACCCTCGTCTCATTCAACCGTAGCAGAGCTTCTGCCCAACGGAGTCGTAACCCTCAACCCTTCACAACAAACTATTTATTTATAAAAGCTGGATGTCATGCTGGTTCTAATATCTAAACACAAATAATTTAATGTCCTTTCGCGGAAAATACAATAAAAGTTTCATTGCCGAGAACAACCTAATAATGAGGAAAACTGCAGTTTTTCGTCTTCTTCTGGAAGACTTCCATGCATTTGCTGGTGTCAAGCAATGGCTGCCGGTGGTGCCACTTGACCCTAGCAAGGCAAGCCTTAATCCGCGATCCAGCATACCACAATAGAGATCAGTGGGCAGCACACCTGAAAGTAGCATGCAGCAGTTAAGCAATGTCACGTATTGGTTAACAGTTGTGTTCTTCGCTCCACAAGTACAACAGGGCCCGTTTACGTGGTTTATTTGAGAAAGTGGGTATTTCGTTCACGTGGTTAACAATTAAGCCAATTTTGTTTGTAGTGCTATTGATTGATGCATACTGTGTTACCAGATCATACTGCAAGTCCACCCTAAAGGGACGCGCTCAACCTACATTAGGAACTAACAGCAACAGGCCTGCTTTTCTGCCTGGCTGAGCTAATTAAAAGACTGATGTAGCCATTGGTTCCCGTATGTACTGTTTTACAGCTACAAAAGAAGAAATGGAACTGAAAATGCTCTCCAAGAGGACGCCGATTCCTCGAATAAATGCATCAGACGTCGAGGAGACTGATTCGGAAGAAGAAGCTGCTGCGGCAAAGAAGACCGCAAAACAGGTTCCTTCTATTTTTTGCGGTTTTGCGATTGTTACAAACCAGCTTTTTTGGCTGATAGTACTTGTAGAATCGGCCTTAGGCCAGTGTTTCTCTGGTGTTTGCCATTGCAACCACTTTTCTGTTTGTTACAGGAGCTCAAGAGAAAAAAATTGACAAAGCAGCTTCGAAGAAGCGTCAATTTCAGGCCGTGCTTGAACGGCACACTGCACACATGCTGAATGCTAATGCTGCAGCCATAGCCAAACCATCTACCTCAAAGGTAATAAAACTATGCTTCTACTTTGCATGCATTAATTGTTTGTATAAAATTCTGCAGGCTGCTGTTCAAGACCGCCTGTGCACCATGCCTCGTGAAGCCCTAGCTACTGCTCCACCTGCCCGCCTCACACCAGCACTTCATATTGGCAAGGTATTCTGACCCTTTTTTTCACCTGCATTGATAATTTAGTAGCTTCATAATCTTTTCTTTTCTGGGATGCTGGCTGGTCGATAGGCTTAAGCTTTGATCACAATATAAAGAACTATGCCCATCGGCTGCTTCAAGATGTATGTATTTATCAAGGTGCTGCAGTTCCATGTGGTGGCTAATAGTAAATTACGGAAAATGGCTACCAAACTTGGGCTAATTCATTCTGCACAATAGCATAACATTTCATGGCTAGTTATATAGTAATTACTAGAGTGTTTATTGTAAAATATTGCCTGGGTTTGGTTCATAACTACAGGCAGCATCTGACAAAAAATAGGAACATTAATTTTATTTTAAGGGCTTGTGCGAGGTCTTATTATTCAATGGCTTAGGCAAAGCATCTATCAAAACTTTTTTTATGTGCAGGCATCCAAAAAACCAAGGAATGAGGTGGACAGTACCTCTGACTCTGACGAGAGCTTAGTACCATCAGGGGAGCTCCACAAAGCACTAAAGGAAACACAGTACTGGAGGCGGCAATGCAAACTGGAGCAAGAGCACTCAGTTTCACTTAGAGCAAATATCCGCTTTCTTGAAAGCAAGGTTGAAAAGCAGCTGGGCAACTGTAAGTTTGGTGATTTCTATGCTTCTATGTGGTGTGTATAAATGAGATAATAGCTGACTGACCTTTTTGTTCTTTCTTTTAGTGCAGAAGCTGGTTCAAGAGCTTCCAGGCATGAATAGTAGGCACATCGGAGCACACCAACCTGGTATGAGCGATGGATTTTTGCACGCATTCATGCCCATTACAAATTGACCTTTTTTGGTAGCTTTATAAGTATGTACCTATCAACGGTATCGTATGTCCATCATTACAGTGAGCATGTGCCCTCACTTGTTTGCATGGGGGTACATGTATGCAAGAAAATGCAGTGATAATTACAGGATCAATGGCAATGTCTTTTCCGTGGGTGCGCACAGAAGGCTGGCATGTACCTTCTTGTGAAGGAACGACTCAACAGCACTACCAAGTTCTCAATATTGCAGATGTACATCTATTTTGTGCGATCTTGTTGGTTTGACAGAACAGGTGTGGTGGATTATCAAGCACGCACTGTGCTTCATGATCCATCTGTCAGAGTGGGAATCAGCCTGAATTGGCCCTCTGGCCAATCCGGGGTGGTGTGCCTCACTTTGGCTGGTGAGGCACCAAGTGGTGTCTGTGAGACTGCAGGTAGGAACTTGGGTGACTCTTATGATAGTAAGCTGCAGCTTATTTGAAAGGCAGACCCATGAAAAAATTGCAGCGCGTGCTGAAAGACCCTGTGTTGAAGCGGACACAGATTTATGACTGCTAGTTTAGTTATGAGGCAAAGTGAAAAAGTAACCGCAACTTAAGCTTTGTTTCCACGGTACTCCGCATATTAAGAAAACCACTTTAGCGCTTTTAACCACTGGTCCTTCCATGTCCTACTCATTTGGACGAATGAAGTACCAGCTGTAGTTCAAAAGTGTAAATAGTAAATTATAGGGCTCCTGCAAACACACCTGACAAGGGTACTGCCTTTTTCTCTGCCTGTAGCTTGTGTCTCTGAAATGACCGAGTATATTGTTGAGAACTTGAAACGAATTCAAAATGCTCACTAAGGACATTCGCCTGTTCTTCCTAGGGGGGCAGGGCATACTCCGTTTTGATTCAGGAGTGGGACAGAAAATACCCGGTAGGAGCCTTCAATTTTATGCGCACGGTCCCAAACTTCCTTCGAGGATGCACTGCTATTAATTGAAGAAGCATATCCCCTAAAGCTTTGCCGCTTGGCTCGCCGTCGGATATACCTCGCTTGCGCTCTTTTTGCTTAAAACCGATCAGGTTCATTCTGCGTGGATAACGCCTGAAAATACCCCATGCCGGTTCTGTTCTTCTTTGCCTGGCGGCAGTCCTCGTTCCACCACAGCTTTGGCCTTTGGAAGATGTGAGGATGTCATGAGAATGGCAAGCATAGCGGCCTGCAAGATGTGCTGAGTAATGTGCTCGGTGACATCGTCGATGGAAAGATCATCAAGCGATGAGACATGCTATTAGTGAGGCTTCTGTAAAGATTGACCAGTTAGCCTTTCCAAGCTTCCAACGAGGGGTACGTGTTCAAAGACCAGCAGGAGGATGGTTGAACTCTAAATTGAGTGGAAAGTGGTCACTTCCCCAGGTGAAAATTTCTAACTGGGACCAGTTGGCACCTCAACTGGTTTCAACTGGGACTAACTGGTCCCAACTGGGAATCAACTGGGACTAACTGGTCCCGACTGGGAATCAACTGGGACCAATAGGAGTCCAACTGGGACCAGCTGAGGGGTCAACTGGTTTGAACCATTCCCAGTTGGGAGTCAACTGGTTTGAACCATTCCCAGTTGGGAGTCAACTGGTTTGAACCATTCCCAGTTGGGAGTCAACTGGTTTGACTCCCAGTTGGGAATGGAGTGAACTGGGACCAGTTAGGGAAGTAACTGGTTGGAGCGATTCCCAGTCGGACTTCAAATGGTTTTCCCGTTCCCAGTTCGCACGGGGCAACAATTTTGACAAGTTGGGGGTGTATTGACCTTTGCTAATGAAGAAAACTAAAAACACTTACATCTTTAGATTTATACAAATAGGGAAATTTTTAATTAATAGGTACATTTATATTTTATAAAAATAATAATAAAATTTTAATTAACTAAATAATTTCTTTTAATTTGAAAATATAATTAGTGACATAAAATGTGTTTACCTAATGCACATTTAGTGCATTATTAAAATGTATTAAAACATTTATTTAAATACCTACAGTATTTTTTTTTCTTTTTCTCTTAATAAATAAATTTATCTTTTGGCCGATCAGAGCAAGCCGGCCGCCGTGGCACGCGGGTGCGGATTAGTGGTACGCGCTGTCGACAGATGGCGCTACCTATACGGCGCCGGAGTCGGACGGACGACGCGCCGTAGAAGACGCGACGCGGTAGAGAAGGGTCGCCATCACCGAAGTTGGCGTCGTTATGAAAATGTCAAAACTACAGCTGCGCTTCTTTGGACCCAACTGTACACACACCGTGGCGGCAGCGGTGAACTTCGAGGATGGAAAGATGCGGTTCAGCGATCGGAGGGCACCCAGGAAAGACCGGACGGAAGAGAAAACCGCCGCGGAGAGCACAATGGCGAAAATGGCGGGAGGTCTACCTCGAAAATGTTCGACTGTTGTGACAGAGGCAATTGGAAATGTTGGATTGCAAGGTGGGAGCGCTACCGCATCCTGTCAGGACTTCAGCTGCGCAAGGCGGGAACAAGGGTGAGCACCTTTCTTCACGCGATGGGGAGAGAAGCTGAGGACGTCTTCACTAAAAGACGCCAGCGGCCGATCTTCCTTCATCTCACGAATACTACCTTTGGAAAAGCGACTCAGTCGTCGCAAGCAAGTGGCTAAACCCGGAGCGTGTACGTCACCGAACCTATTATTTAGTTTTATTCTCTAAGTTTTTGACAATAAAGACTTGTCAACCTTCCATTTTGTGCCGTGTTTCATTGTCGCTGGAGTTGGCACCAGCGGTAACTGGGACCAACTCCAACTGGGACCAGTTGTAACTGGGACCAACTCCAACTGGGACCAGTTGTAACTGGGACCAATTCCAACTGGGACCAGTTGGACAACTCCAACTGGGACCAGTTGCAACTGGGAATTGTTCCATAAACCAGTTGCAACTGGGACCAACTGGTCCCAGTTGAAAATTTTCGCCTGGGTTCCATATGGATTTGGGATGACCTTCCATAAGAGCAGGGGGTACAACGAAGGATGACAAAACGAAAGATCAATGGAAGTAAAACTACAAGTTGCTGAACTAAAATAAGTGGCTTCTTTTGTGTTGAGCAGACACAATCCTGTCGAAAGAAGAAACCGTTCAAGGAGTGCCCCTCGAGAATCTCTTCTACAGTTTCCCCACAAAGGATTGTGTGCATTGAAGTCGCCTAAAATAATGTAAGGCACCGGAAGCTGGCTAATTAGATCATCAAGCTCCTCGTACTGCAGCTGATATCCCGGGGAGATGTACACTGAGCAGACGGTAATCACGCGGTCCAACAGCATACGGACAGCCACGGCCTCGAGAGAGGTTTGCAAAGCCACTTCAGTGGACGGGACCATGCGTTGGACAACCACTGCAACACCACCGGAAGCCACAGACGCGTTTAACCTATCTTTTCTGAACACTTTGAAGTGTCTAAGCACATTTGAATGACTTTCTTTGAGGTGCGTCTCCTGCAAACAAAAGGCAGCAGGGCGGTGTTCATTTAATAAAAAGGTGATGTCGTCATAATTGGAAAAAAGTCCACGACAGTTCCATTGTAAAAAGATAGACATGATTAACGTTAGGCAGTTAGCTTTTCACCAGAAAGTCACAGCCTTCGTGTAATTGTAGCTAGAGCAAAACTAGGCCAGTTACAGGAAGTAAATTTAGTAAAATGTGGAAATGGACACAAATGATGGTTCAATGAATCTGCAAGCAGGCAGCTCCGACCGAACCTTTGGGGAAAAACAATTAAAAATAAAGCCCCAGGCGAGGGAGTCGCCAGTAGTCCTCTGGTTGGTCTATGTGGAGCTGGCCCCTCCGACCTCCAAGGGCGTCGAAACTTCGGGCCGAGGCCACTGGCGAGGGAGTCGCCATTACTCCTCTGTTTCGGCTGGTCCCTAGGAGTAGGTGGAGCAATGGGAATGAGTAAGATATCTTGGTGTCGTGAGGTTAATGTAGTGACCAAGGATGCAGGGTGATGTTCCTGTTTAGAGAGGATACTAGCCTTGTAGAGTATAATTGTCACTTTGGAGGTACAATTGGTTTTTTACCCTTGTGCTTGCCTTTGGGGACCTGCCACTCCATGTCGTCTGGGTCAGACGCAGGAGTGGATGGTTCGGCACCCTCCTCCATTGGTTCTGCCTCCTGGGCAGAGGCCGTTCTAGTCGGTTTAGGGAGGCTCTGGGCACGAGGTGGAAAACCCCGGCCCCGACCTCCACCAGCCGGAGGAGCAGAGGTACTGGGCTGGCAGTCGCCCGACCCCACCTGCTCCTGCCCCTTGGGTGCTGGAGGAGTGGCACAAGGATCGTGCCGCTCCTTGGATGAGGACGCTCCCTCCGAAGAATTCGGTCGGGAACGTGGTCCCCTCTCCTTGGAGGGAGACTGCGAAGCACTGACAGGTGCGGACACAGCCGACCCATCTTGGGTAGGAGAAACAGCCTGTGAACCCTCTACATGAGAGGGGACAGGCTGCTGCCCCATGGAAGGGGTAGGACTCTCACTGGAGGATGTAGTCCTACCAGCCGAGAGTGAGCGCCCAGGAAGCTGAAGCTTCAGCTGGGGTGTTGGGGACTGCAGTGGCTTCCTGGCATCCGGGAAGGACGTCTGGGTTGCCACTGCAACCTTCAGTGGTGCAGGTCCCCGCTGCACCACCTGTGCAAAGCCGCCTTTGCGCAAAAACGCAAAGCGGCGACGCGCCTCTGGGTATGAAAGGTTCTCTTTCACTTTAAGGGTGAGAATTTCCTTCTCATCTTTCCACGTCTTACACGATCTGGAGTAAGCGGGGTGTGGCTCTTTGCAATTTACACAGACTGCATCATTCGAGCAAGAGTCTGCTGCGTGGTCAGTTTTGCCACACTTAGCACATGTGGCTTTGCCGCGGCAGTTCTGTGAGCCGTGTCCAAATCTTTGGCAGTTGAAACACCTTCTGGGGTTTGGAATGTACGGACGAACTCTGCAGTAGAGGTATCCAGCTTTCACAGACTCGGGAAGTGTGGTGGACTCAAAGGTGAGCACGATGTGCCTCGTCTTCAGCTCTTGGCCGTCACGACGCAAGGAGATGCGCCTTGCAGCTACAACCCCCTGGTCAGAAAGGCCCTCCACAACTTCGCTCTCAGAGGCATCCAGAAGGTCGTCTTCCGAGATGACTCCTTGGATGGTGTTCAATGTTTTGTGGGGTGTCACGGTAACCTTATAGTCCGACACACAGTTGAGTGCAAGGAGCGCAGAACTCTGGTTGCTGTTCTCAATTTCTACAAGTAAATCACCAGATGCCAGCTTCTTAGCCTTGAAGTTCTTTCCAATCACACCCTCGAGAACTTTCGCAACAAGAAATGGTGACATTTTCGAGAGTGGTTTGTCACTTTCAGAGTGAAGTACTAAGAATTTCGGGAATCTAGGTGGAGTAGAATGTGTCACGTGCGAGGTAGAAGCTTCGGTGCGGACTCTTTTCGGAGCCCGATCGAGGAAGGTTTTGTTTTGCAGACCCATAGAGATGGGAAAGAAAGTTCAGTGCCCGGGTGCACCGCCCACCACGGAGCCCAACAAGGGGGTAGGTAATGTGCCATAGCAAGATGGGCTTGGCTGACACAATTACTCTACCAGTGCTGCCCGGGCACTATACCCTAGTGTGGTTGCAGGGACAGGACCTGTTTCCACTCAAGGTTGGCCCTTGCCGCCTAAGGGGGTGAAAAAGGAAGGAAGAGAGTGTAGAAGAAAAGAAAAAGAGGTGGAAGGAAAAGTGAAAGAAGGAAGAAGAGGGTAGAAGAGGCGACTGACTGAATCATCCTGGTCGGGCCAAGCCAGGACACCCGTCTACGAGAAGCAGGGGCCGAAGCGGTGTATTGCCTCGCCCGGGGGGCCCCGGAGGGTCCAAACAAACCCCGGGCTCAGCTCAACCACCAGGGTCCCCTTTTCCCCGGACACGGGTACGCCACGCACAGCCAGACGTGGGTGGGCGAACCCACATGGCTCGGGGTTCGTAGTGACGCCACTCACCAAGCACCTACTTACGTAGGTGCCCCCTGCGTGCGGGTATGGTGGCCCACGTGGCTGGGGTCCGTGGTGACGCTACTCACCAAGCACCTAGCACCTAAGGTGCAGGCGCCCCCTGCGGGGCTCGGGGTACGTGGAGACGCCACTCTCCAAACACCTGCTTTCACAGGTGCCCCCTGCGGGGACTCCATCGAAGACTCCCGTCACCCCGATCGGCAAGCGGGAAGAAGAATTACACAAAGAAGACGTACAGGTAATTGAATCATTCTCTTACAGCCACCTTATTTAAATCTACCGTTGTTACCATGCCTGCGACTTGTGGGTGACAATAGACCATTTGCGTAATTCCCAAACACCAAGGAGTAGGCTGGCCTTTCCTTTATGAAAGATTTAGAGTAAATACTGACTAAAACCACGAAGCTATTTTGTGTTTACATCCGAAGATGTACTGCTGCAGACACCCATACGCGACGCAGTGTGAGTGCCCTATGTCCCGGATTGCTCCTGGTGTTTTCATAATTTTTCAAAGGGCCAATTCTTCAAAACACATGCATCACTGTATAACAACGCAAGTCCAAAATGTATCATTGACATTGTAACTAAAGTGCCAAAAGAATGCTGGGAGTGAATGGCACTCCCACAAACGTTGCGCACGTGCTTGCTGACTGTGGGTAAAATAAGCAAAATGCGAACAATGCGCGCGCAAAACTACACTGTTTTTGCACGAAAAATACATTAATGCGACAGTCGTCAGTGCCTCCATTGTGCACATGATAACATCATTCAATGACATTGTCCATTTTTCAAATTGTGCAGCTTCTGATCTAAATAATGCTCGGTTCCATATCGTCTATGTGTCCCTCAGTGTTTCATTCCCTTCCAATAAAATAAAATAACAAATAGCAAAATAGGAAAAATTTCCACATATTACTCACTTAAAAAATGTTAACGAATCGATGGAAGTCATGCTATGCCTGGATATACACTTTCTTAATATCTGTTTATTGTTAAATTAGTTTCGTTCAAGATATCTGGCGTCTGGTGCTGGATACTGCAGCCGTGAACGAGACAAGCCAAGTGACTGACCAGTCCATCTCCGAAGACGATTCAGTGAATTCCAGGTACGGTCGCCGGCAGTTGTTTCTTAGTAATCGACAACCTAAATCTTAGGGCTGAAATGACATGCGGTTGTCATTACAGCGCATCCCCATCTAGCAGCTCATAACAATATTGTGGACGCAATTACGTCCGCGAAAACGTCCTCGAAAATAGAGGTCGTGCCACATTTTAAAAATGTATTATAAAATGTACTTCTATTTAAGCTACAATATTGAAATTTTACAAATTACTGCTAACGTCGCGCACGTGTGCATAATTTCATGCGTTTACTTTTATTCTTCCAGCCCCAAAGCTCCTGCCATGCCCCTCGGAAGGCTGAAATATCGAAGATATGGTGACAAGTGCCTCACACAACCATGTTTTTAGGGTTTTTTCGCGCAGCAGCATAGGGAGCTATAGTGCGCCAGACACATTGTATAAAAGATACCTACAATTTTTAAAGACTGACTAGAGCCTCAAAGCAGACATTACTGGGAACTAGACTTATAATTTCCGCAAAATATTAATTTCTTCCAAAAAATTAAAAACTTGTGAGAATGGGACAAGAGGCTCATCGCCTAATAAAAGAGCCAAGTGAAATGGTACATGTTCCCGATAGAATATAGAGAAACAAGTTCGACGGTTCTCTTCAAAGTGTGGACAAACTATCAAAATGTGAAGTATACTTAATGGTTCAGAACAAAAGTCACAGATCGGTTCACTCTCCCTATGCAAGAGGTAGCTATGGGTAAGGTGAGTATGTCCTATTCTCAACCGGCATAAAACTATCTCATAAAAACGCTCTCGGTGTCTGGCACTGCGCCACTCACTCAGGATGGGCTTAATTAGATGAAGTTTGTTTTGCAGCTGGGAATCCCATTCCCTCTGCCAGACATATTTTATTTGCCTCTTTAGTGCTACTCGGTAATCAGTAGCAGGGATGCTGTTATAGTCAACTGTCCTATCTACACACGCAGAAGCTGCACGGTCAGCTAGCTCGTTGCCATCAATGCCAATATGGCTAGGGACCCAGCAGAATTCTATCTCTATTTTCTTTGCTAGTGCTTGTGTTAGTGCATTACAAAGTTGCACAAGCAGAGGGTGCTTCCAAGACGTTGGAGAGTTGAGTGCTTTCAGTGAGCTCAGAGAGTCGGAGAAAATGACAGACTTTCTATATCGATGTTTGACAATGTGGTCAACTGCCGTTATAAGACCATAAAGCTCGGCAGTAAAAATTGAGGCATTTTTGTTTATCCTTTTTACAGACCTGTAGCCCTCGCCGATAGCGGCACAGCCAACGTAGTCTGTGCTTTTTGAACCATCAGTAAAGAAGTGCTTGTAGCCATTGTACGAGGTATACAGCTCTAGGAATTCTTGTCTGAGAACACTGGAGTCAACTGTATCTTTTTTGTGCTTGGTCAAAGAAAGATTACAACGAGTATTGGCAACTTTCCAAGGTGCAGTTCTTTGTTGAATTTCAAGGACAGGAGAAAGAGCATCAAAATTGTATTGTTCCGTAGATATTTTAACACGTAGTGCAAAGGGAGGGGTTACAGATGGTTTGTGCTGAAATAAGCGCTCATAGTTTATGTTTTTAATTACTTCATAAGCAGGATTTTGTGGAAAGGAACGGAGTCTTAGAAAGTACTGAACAGCGAGAAAAAGTCTACGTCTCTCGAGTGAGCACTCATGCGATTCAGCGTACAGGCTAAGTACCGGCGACGTACGGAATGCCCCCGTTGCCAAACGGATCCCCTGGTGGTGAATGGGATCAAGCATTTTGAGGGTGGATGGTTTCGCAGATCCGTAGACAATGCTTCCATAATCCAAGGTAGAGCGCACTACAGCCCTGTAAATCCGTAAAAGACATACCCTGTCCGCGCCCCAGGTGCGATGTGAAAGAACTTTTAGAATGTTTAGTTTCTGCTGGCATTTCAGCTTCAGTGCCTTAATATGGGGGCCGAAAGTCAGCTTGCTGTCAAACGTCACACCGAGGAATCTGTGTTCCGGTCGGACGGGGAGGGGTGTGCCATTTATATGAAGCGATGGTTCGGGAAACATTCCCCTTCTCCGGGAGAAACAAACAGCCTCGGTCTTTTCAGCAGAAAACTTGAAACCATTCTCATCAGCCCATTTACTCATTTTATTAATGGTTACTTGGATTTGGCGCTCACAGATAGCTAAATTACATGACGAAAAGCAGACCTGGACGTCATCAACATAAAGCGAGTAGGAGACCGAAGGTGGTATTGCTCGGGACAGGGAGTCGATTTTGATAAGAAAGAGGGTAACGCTCAGGACACATCCTTGTGGGACTCCATTCTCCTGGATGAAACATGACGAAAGGGTTGTTCCCAATCGCACCTGAAAGGTGCGATCCTGCAAAAAGTCTGCAATGCAATTAAACATATTCCCACCTATATTCAGCTTGATAAGGTCTTGAAGGATACCGTACCGCCAAGTGGTATCGTAAGCCTTTTCAAGGTCAAAAAATACTGAAAGGCAAAACTGCTTGTTTATAAAGGCCTCTCGGATGGCCGTTTCCAATCGTACGAGGTGGTCGGCAGTGGACCTGGCAGCACGAAAGCCACACTGTAAATTGCTTATAAGGGAGTTCCGTTCCAGAATGAAGATGAGCCTATTGTTAACCAGCCGCTCAAATGTCTTACCCAGGCAGCTAGTCAGGGCTATAGGCCTGTAGCTGGAGGCTTTACTTCTGTCTTTTCCTGGTTTGAAGATAGGGATGACAATAGCCCTTTTCCACACGCTCGGCAGCTTCCCCTCTGCCCACACTCTGTTGAAGAACTGGAGGAGAGTGACAAGGAATGTTTCGGGTAGGTGAGAGATCATAGTGTAATGAATGTCGTCAACCCCAGGGGATGTGGTTTTTGCTAAGGCAATAACTCGATGCAGCTCAGAGAGAGTAAAAGGCCGGTCATATTCTTCGGCACAGCTATCAGATCGGCGGATTGGGACCTTCTCAGCTTTGGTTTTAAAGCGTAAAAAGTTTTCAGTATAATTCCCCGAGCTGGAGACCTGCGCAAAATGTCTACCCAGTGCATCGGCCTGTTCCTGCAAAGTTGAAAACGCCTCTCCATCGTCGGCTGACAGCAGGGGTATTGAAAAGTGGGAGTAATCACCATCCATTCGCCTTACCCTGTCCCACACAATCTTGGCTGGAGCAAACCTATTAATCGAAGAAGCATACGAGTGAAAGGAACGCCGTTTCGCTTGTCTCCTGACACGGCGGGCTTCTGCTCGCAGGCGCTTGAATGCTAGAAGGTTGGTGGGGGTGGGATACCGCCGATACTTTGCCCAAGCGCAATTCTGGCGATTTCTTGACTTTCGGCACTCGCTATCCCACCAAGGTTTTGGACGCTTGGGTAGCTTACCCGATGTTTGTGGGATAGCAGCACGAGCTGCGTCAACAATGGCAGTAGTGATGATATCATTTTCTTCATCAATAGAGTGTGCTACAGGCAGGACGGACGATGTTACACATTCCCGGAAAAGTTCCCAGTTTGCTCTAGAAAGTTTCCACCGAGGGGGAGAGCAGGGAAGAATAGGTGGGGGCTCTATGGGAATAAGACGGATAGGGAAGTGGTCGCTGCCACGTGGGTTGTTCAGGACAGTCCAAGTAAAATTTGTGAGCATGGATGAAGAAACAATAGATAGGTCAATGCAGGAAAACGATTGGTGAGTCGAGCTGAAATATGTGGCTTCACCAGTATTTAGGAGACTGGCAGCTCTTCGGGAGAGAAACCTTTCTACAACAGATCCTCGGCTGTCGACCCGTTGGCTTCCCCAGAGCGGATTGTGGGCATTAAAATCTCCTAGGAGAACATAGGGTTCTGGAAGCTGGTCTGCAAGGTGTTCAAGATCGGACAGCGTCAGGGAAGATGAAGGGGGTACGTAGAGGGAGCATACGCTAATGAGGCGATCTAACATCAACCGTACTGCAACAGCCTCCAGAGAAGTGTTCAAAGAGATTTCAACAGCTGGCACCGTGCCGTCCACGACAATGGCAACTCCTCCGGAACTGCCAGACGTTGTTATGCGATCTTTGCGAAAGACTTGAAATGATCGCAAAAAATTATTGTTCGACGGTCCCAAATACGTCTCCTGGAGACAAACTGCAGAGGGCGTGTACTCCTGAAGCAAGGAGTGAACGTCATCCAGGTTGTGAAAAAGTCCTCTGCAATTCCACTGTAAAAAGCCTCCCGCCATAAAATGTGTGAAGCTAAAAGGTCGTTAAAATGTGGACATAATTTCGGAGAACCACTAAAAATAAATAATAAAATTAATATTAAAAAGCCAGGTTATTCTAGCCTCAAAATATTTATCGCAATGCAATACACATAAAAAAGTAGACAATGTGAAATTGGAGAGCTCCAAAATTAAAATATATGGGGTATGTACATGAGGAAAAATGCATGGGGTAAAATTAAACGCCTTGGGTAGTGAGTTCATTTAGGAGGCTTAACGGGCGTTTTTGTTTTGTGCTTGGCTTTTGGGGTCTGCCAGTCCGTGTCTTCGAGGTCAGACAGGTTTGTGGACGGATCAGCAGCCTCAGCTGCTGCTTCCATCTCCCGAGTTTTGCAGGCAGGCTTGCCTGCAGGCTTCGATTGATCGGGTATTCGAGAGGGCAGTTGCCGCTCTCGGCCCGATCCACAGGGTGGAGTGGAGGAGGAGCTGGGCAAATTGTCCTGCTCCATCGGTTCCACTCCATTGGAGCCAGGGGCGGTGCGAGAGTCACGCCGCTCCCTAGAAGAAGAGCCCTTCTCAAGCGAGTTGGGGCGAGAGCTTCGCTCCTTCTCCCTCGAGGAGAGCCCAGGAGAGACAGTGGGCACGGCTGCCGCCGTCCCACTCTGTGAGGGGCAGCGTGCGTGCTCCCTCGGGGTGTCTGAGGGGGCTGCTGCCTGTGTTCTGGGGTTGGGGCCTTGAGGGTCATTGCCAGCATCTCCGGGGAGACCTGGGTGGCCCTCGACTCCGAGCGTGGTGCAGGGCCCCTGCGCACCACCTCGGCATAGCCTCCCTTTGAGAGGAACGACAACCTTTTCTTAGCCTCTGGGTACGAGATATTTTCCTTGGCTTTTAGAGAAAGAATTTCTTTTTCTTGTTTCCACAGAGGACAAGTGCGGGAGTAGGCTGGGTGTGGTCCAGTGCAGTTACTGCAGCGGGCCACCGCGTCGCAGATGTCAGCGACATGATCCTGACCTCCGCACTTAGCACAGGTCTCTCTTCCTCTGCAACTCCGTGATCCATGGCCAAATCGTTGGCAGCGGAAACAACGTTGCGGGTTGGGGATGTAGGGACGAATGCGGCAATTCAGGTAACCTGCTTTTACTGTTGCGGGGAGGGAATGTTTCTCGAAGGTCAGGATGACGTGTCTTGATGGAGTTTCTTTGCCATCTTTACGGAACATAATACGTTTTGCAGCGACAACGCCGGCGCCTTTTAGTCCTTCAAGGAGTTCCTCTTCACTTGCTTCCAGAAGGTCGTCCTCGGAGAGGACTCCACGGATGCAGTTGAGTGTGCGGTGAGGACTCACCGACACTTTCACATCGACGATGTTTGTGAGCCTGCGCAATGCTTCGCTATGGAGTTTTGTATTGACCTCAACGAGGAGGTCTCCAGAGTGCAGTTTCTTGGCCTTATAAGAGAACCCGATAAGATGTTCTAAGACCTTCGACACAACAAAAGGCGATATCTTTGTGTCACGAACTTTCTAGAACGTGGACGAAGGGGGGCCGAAGCACCTGCCGAGAGAGAGACGACTTGCAGCCTGGTTGAGGGTGGACGATGACTGACCGGGGCAGCGCGAGCTCCCCGGCGTTTATTATGCGGGTGACCAATGTTGCCCGCCGAGGCTGGCGGCCATCGGCGGGTGGACTGGAGGGGGCGCTACCAACTGGTGACATCCCTCCCCCCAGTTTGTTTTTCTAAAAAACAAAATACATAAACAACCTAGGCACACGGCCGACACCAACTCGGCGTCTGGTCGTGCCGAGTCCTGGCCGGTCGACGACGATGGCTACCCTGGCGAGTAGCGGTCAGGTGGCCTTCGCTGCCGCGTACTCCGCCTGGTCGCTGGTGTCGACGGGCCGGGTGTGGCAAACGCCGGGCGCTGCCTGGACCGGTCGCGCTCCACCCGGTGGAGCCGCAGGGACCGGATTGGCGAGTGGCACCGGTCCCACTGGTGCCACAGGACTGGCGACTCTTGTCGCCTCCGAGGTGGGTGGTGGTCCACTGGCCGAGACTGGTGCTGTCGTTGGTCCTCCTGCTGGCTGCTCTCCCGAAGTGACGGCCGAGGAGTACCGCCGCGGTCCCGAGGCGAGGCCTGACATGGTCGGCGTCCGGTGCCAGGTGGTCCCGTCGGGCATGCGGACGAGCAGCGAAGAGGCGCTCGCTGGCGATACCACATGTCCGGCAGACCAGGGTGGAGCCAGGGCGGAAGTTCCTGGCGTGGACCGACGCTCTCGGCTCCGGCAAGGCCCGGGACGGCACCTCGGTCAGCAGCCAGCTTCTGCTTCAGCTGCTTCGAGGGCGCAGTGGACCGGAGGTCTGGATGCAAGACGTCCAGGGGTGTCTTGACCATCCGGCCCAGCAGAAGCTCGCAGGGGCACGGCCAGTGGCGTCGTGGGGTGTGGTCCGGTACTGGAACAGTACCCGGGCCACCTGCGTCCGGAAATCCCGGGCTGGCTCTTCTTCAGCTTGTCCTTGATGGTCTGTACCACCCGCTCGGCAGCACCATTGGAGGCCGGGTGGTACGGGTGGAACAGCATCAGGCGGATCCGTTCTTCTGCCAGCCTCAGGTACTCGAGGCGGCGAAAGCGGGACCATTGTCCGACACGATAATGTCCGGCAATCCCTCTTGCGCCCAGCGAACTCTGCGCGCAAGCGCCGCATTGGTGACGCTGCGCTTCGCCGGCGGAGTGGTGACTGGCAGTGCACTCCACCCACTTGGAGAAGGCGTCCACTACCACCAGGAGGCGAAGTGGCCCTTGAGCGGTCCCGCATAGTCCACGTGCAAGCGGGACCAGGGCCTCTGTGGGAACGGCCAGGGGTGATCTCCACATGACGGCGAGGCTCGCTGGTTGCTCCTGGGCAGACCTGGCAGCCTTGCACCTGGTGAGCTGATGTCCTGGTCCAGGGCCAGGCCACCGCGCGTGCGTGTGCCTTCCTGCGGTCTTCTCCAGCCACGGGCTCCCCAGCTGTTTGCGGCTGCTCCAGGACCCTTGGCCCCGGAGGAACTTGTGATCCACGATCTGCCCTGGAACCCCACAGCAGGCAGCCCTGCTCCAAGCTCAGCTTCCGGTTGGTCTTGTGGCTGCAGGCCTGTCCAGGCCGCGCTCCTCCCTCGGGATGCACCGCCTTGACCACCTGGGACAGGACCGGGTCCCGGCCGGTCGCCTGCGCTGCTGCAGTCCTGGTGAGCACCCCCACGGGGTAGGCCCGCTCCAGCAGGAACACATCAGCTGGCTCTGGAGCGGCAGCAGGCACCTCCGGCCAGGGGCAGAGAAGGCGGCTCAGGGCGTCGGCCCCAGGTCCCAGGTCCTTCGCGTGGGGCGGCAGACCTGTAAGCAATGGCGATGAGGCAGCCGTCAAGGCCCAATGCGTTGCCACACGAGGGCGAGGGCTTGCACCTGGGCCATGCCTTACATCCAGGGTCGCCAGCAGCCCCAGCAGCGGCTTGTGGTCCGTGACCACCTCCAGAATTTCGGCCCCGCGGGTACTGGGTGGGACGCCCGACCCGGAACATGAGCGCTCAGGCCTTCGCCCTGTCGGAGCTGGCTGTAGCGTTGCTCGCGCCGCATGGAAGACCGGCCGAAGCAGCAAACGCCACTGAGGCGTTCCTGGCCATCCCTGACCCCGGTCTGACAGGGCCGGCTCCCACTACCCCGTACGGCGACACATCCACGGTGGGGACTGGGAAGCAGCAGGATCGAAGTGGACAGCACTGGGTGCTGATGACCAGCCAGCTCTTTGCTGTCTGGAGAGAGCCAAGTCCTGCTCCTTCTTCAGGCCCTGCTGACCATCTCGAAGCAGACGATGCAGTGACTCTAGATGCGTCGATAGGTTGGGCCAGGAACCTCCTGTAGAAGTTAGTAGGCGAGGTAGCTCTGAAGCTCCTTCTTGCTCTTGAGCCGGCGCCAGCACGGCATAAATCTTGAGGAGCAGGGACAGGCCAGCCTGGGAGATAGTCTGTCCCAGGTACTCCACGCTGGGGGTCAGGAACACACTTGTCCGCCTCAGCTTGAGACCGGCGTCCTGCAGTCGTGTCAGGACCTTGGGTCCAGGTGGTCCCCGTCGTCGATACCGGTCACCAGGATGTCGTCCAAGTACACCGCCACGTGCCTCATGCCCCTGAAGAGGCCACCATCTCCCTCTGGGCTGGCTGGGGCTGAGGAGCCCGCCGCTTTGGTAGACGCGTGTACTGGAAGAATCCCATGGTAGTCGAGATGGTGACATACTTCCGGGCGGCATCCTGCAGCACCCCCGGCTGCTGGTAGGCGTCTCGAAGGTCGGCTTTGAGAACTGTCCCCCGGACAGAGCCGACCAGAGATCTTCGATCCTAGGCAGCGGGTACTTCTCCACGACGGTAGCGGCGGGGTTGATGGTGACCTTGAAGTCCCCGCAGATCCTGACGCAGCCGTCTCGCTTGAGGACTGGGACAATCGGTGCGGCCTTTCGGAAGGTCATGACGGGCACCCAGATCCCCTCTCGCTGCAACCGTTGCAGCTCCTGCGACCCCGTCCTTGAGGCGAACGGCAGCGGACGCGGCTTGAGAAACGAGGCCGGGCTCCCTCGGGTACGTGGATGCCGACCGTCGTGCCGGCGAAAGTGCCCGCCTTGTGGAACAGGGGTGGAAGTCTGTCAGGAGGCTCGGACGTCCTTGACCACGTGCAGCGCAGCTTCCTGGTAATCTGGCAGCCGAACACCCAGCGAGTGAATCCAGTTCCGGCCCAGCAGCGTCGGCGACAGCCCTTGGTTAGATAAGGGAAGGATTGCCTCCCTGTCGCCAGCGGCAGCTGACTTGGGCCCGACCCTGGACCTGGGAAAGCTGCCCGGTGTAGCTGCGCCGCAGCATGACGTCCGACGCCTCGACGGACACGCCGGGGAAGGTCCGCTTGAACAGCTTCCCGGCCATGACCGACACGCTGGCCCCTGTGTCCAGCTCCATGGTGATGGGGCGCCCGGCATGATACATCGATCAGAGGCCGCAAGGTGGCACAGACGATGGAGGCCTATTCGTCTGCCACACGTCGAAAATCTGCGGGTCCTCGGCATCGATGGAGCCTCGCTTGAGTGAGGGACCCGGTCCTGGCGCCGCTCGTCGCCCGCCGCGTTCTCCTGCGGCGGGCCACCCTGGCCGCGGGCTTGCTGGACCCGGGCGTGAACCAGGCTGCTGCTGCCGCTGCTCCTGCTGCTGGCCGCCGCTCGTCCTCCCCCTCGGCAGACACGTGCGAGGTGCCCAGTTCTCCACACGTGAGCACCGTGCTTGGACGAACTGGCACTGTGAGGGGGAGTGAGGCAGCACCGCAGCGGCTGCAGGCACCGCTCCGTGTCGCCATCTTGTTCACCGCCGCTTCCGCCGACGGTGAGCCGGCGCACCCGCAATCTCGCTGGCGTCCCTTGCTGCTGCCTCCATCGCCTGCGCTGCTTTCTACCGCTGTCGTCAGCGAGGGGTCGGGAAGCTCCAGGAGTCGCGTCTGCATGGCGTGGTTGTTGATGCCGCAGACGAACCGGTCCCGGAGTAGCGAGTCCAACTGGTCGCCGAAGGCGCAGGTGCTCGCTAACCCTCGTAGCGCAGCGACGAACTGCCCGAGGGTCTCCCCGTCCCGGCGGCTCCGGTTGTTGAAGCGGAACCGCTCCATCAGCGTGGACGGCGCCGGGCTGAAGTGCGAGCGCAGCGTGGCGAGCAGCTCACCCAGCGTTTTGACGTGCGGCGTGGCCGGCTTGAGGAGGTCGAGCAGGAGGCTGAAGACGCGGGTCCCGCAGCTGGCCAAGAAGATGTCCCGTCGTTTCTCTTCGGGCGTGTCGTTCGCCCGGAAGAACACGTGGACTTGTTCTTCGTAGACCGGCCAGGCGGACCCATCTCCCTCGAACGGCTCGAGCCTCCCGTAGAGCGGCATGGCGACAGGAGCGGGTGGCGGAGTTGCGACTCTCTCAGCGGCGTGGGCCGAACCGTGCACGTTGTTGGCCTCCAGTGCCACGGTTCCTCGTCGCCAGTGTCACGAACTTTCTAGAACGTGGACGAAGGGGGCCGAAGCACCCGCCGAGAGAGAGACGACTTGCAGCCTGGTTGAGGGTGGACGATGACTGACCGGGCAGCGCGAGCTCCCCGGCGTTTATTACCGCCGTGAACAATGTTGCCCGCCGAGGCTGGCGGCCATCGGCGGGTGGACTGGAGGGGGCGCTACCAACTGGTGACACTTTGCAATCGGGTCCTTGTTCATCTAAAGAGTGAACAACAAAGAACTTGGTGAAGTTTTCCACAGGAGGGTCTTTTTCTGCATGGTGTTTGTGGCTCAAGGCAGCGCCTTTTCCAGGGCTGTCGGAGCTGGGTTTAGGAGGAGGGCAGCCATAAGAGGCGGAGAGTGTTCAGAACTCCGCGGTGTGCCACTGCCGCGGAGCCCAACAAGGGAATAGTTAACGGACCATAACAAAAAGGGCTTTGCTGGAACCGCTGTAAACTATTAGCACTGCTCCAGGAACTACAACCAAGTGTGGTTTGGGACAAGGGGTCTGTCGCCACCCAAGGTGCCCTTGCCGCCAAAGAAGTTGAAAAGGAAAGAAGAATGAGAAGAGTGAAAAGAAGGAGAAGACAAGGGTGAAAGAAGGGAGGGGATAGGCAGAAGTGGCGACTAGACTGAATCATCCTGGCCGGGCCATACCAGGACTCCCGTCTATGAGAAGCGGGGGCCGAAGTGGTGTATTGCCTCACCGGGGGCCTCGAAGGGTCCAAACCTACCCCGGGCTCGGCTCCAACCACCAGGATGCCCTTTTCCCCAGACACGGGAAAGCCACGCACAGCCATACGTGGGCGGGCGAACCCGCATGGCTCGGGGTCCGTGGAGACGCCACCCTCCAAACACCTGCTTTATGGGTGCCTACTTGAGGGGTGACAGAAGTGCCTCACAACCATGTACAAATAATATAAATTTGAATGCTGGTACGCCTAGCCTAACTGTAAGCACTCCCCAGACTAGTAACTGAGCACGACGCGGAATGCTTCAAAATAAAATGCTGAAGAAACTGCTTTCAAGTTGCGGGGAGTTGAGCGCGCGGATGCTGTGCCATCCATTTTCCCGGCTACTTACACGTACCTCCAACCGGCACCTAAAAAAGGAGGCGACGGCCACTAAAACATGAGGCCTGCGACTCCAGCCTGCCTCGGCTGCTGAAACATTTCCAGTGGATGCCAAGAAAAATGAGCAAAGTGCAGTCGTTTAGCAACACTGGCCTCACTAGGGTTAATTTTCACTCCGAGTTATACACACTTGGAATCTGATGGTTAGTAATGATCCCTCCTCTTACCTGCTCTTTTTATTTAAACTAAGAAACAATATTCACCACTTATGTTTTAGGCTGGATACCTGGACTGGCTGGCAGCGCCCAGAGTTCAGGAGGCACAGCACTTGGGGGTCCCTTGAAATCGGTTGCCAAATATTCCAGTTGCTGACAGCCCTCAATCTGCTCAAGGAACTGACAGCCCGGCCGTGAACCTGCTCAAGAACCTGACTGCCGTAAACCTGCTCTATAGCCGCTAGTTCAAACACTTACAAGAGCCTCCGCTGGAAACCTCGCAGGAATCTGCAGGGAGCCATCCTGGATCCCTTCTATACCAGCATGCCTTCCCAGTGCCCTGTTCCTCCATCACCCATGGTGCCCCAATACAACCCAACCTGCTTTCATGCCGCGAGGCATCACGGGACTCATTGAATACAGACGCGTTTTCCCTACTGCACTGATGTGAAAGCTTGTTAAGCAAAGCGAAAACATTGACAGAAAGGTACCAAAGGAGGCTTCACTAAAGCAGAGTCAAGTTTGCCGGAGCAGGTTTTGACACTGAGGGCAGCAGGCGAAGAGAAACAGGCACTGATGCAGAGAGCCGAGTTCATACTCCAGCAGGTAATTACATGTTCATAGCTAACCTGCAGAAATGAGATTCATACTCCAGCAGGTAATTACATGTTCGCAGCTAACCTAAAGTGCTAGATTCACCCAGGAATGTTGTCTTTTACAAATTTTAAATGCTTCTAGGAAAAGATTAAAAGACAACGATGCAGAAAACTCTCTTCACCCAAGAACAGCTCTCGCCTACTTGGGCCTCTCCAAGGGCCGACAAACATGAGGAGACTATAGGGGGTGTGTGTCAGTGGCGCACACAGGTCCCCTCTAGCTATCGCCTTCTCACGGGAGACTGGCGTGCTTTCACTGCCCCTGCCCGGTTTGGCCCTGAATAGATGCACTGCGGTGCATGCACCTGGAGGAGTGAGTCTCGTCCCTGATCAAGCTTAGCGGCTCATGGAAGCCATTGGTCAGTAGGTCAAGATTTTAATGGCGCAGCAGCGGCAACGGTGGCCATAATGCGCCAAACAAAATGTGTATTAAAGATCAAGAGAAACAGATGGTAGGCTAGAGAAACTTTTTACAACTGGTGTAGATATCCAGTTCTGTTAATAAAATCACAAACTCGTCCAAGTGGTACTAAAGCGTTGTCTCCAAGTAAAAACATAGGATGAAAGGGAAGATGGCTTCTAAAAAGTTCAGGAAAACATGATACGCGCAGTTGATGATAAAACCTACACTCCCATAGAATGTGTAAAACTGTAAGTAATTCCCCGCAATGGGCACAAATTGCAACATCTTCGCCACTGAGAAGGTACATATGTGTCAAACGTGAATGGCCAATTCTCAAGCGGCAAAGCAGAACCTCAAGGTGGCGGTTTTTGTGAAATGAACTTTCCCAGATGCCTATCATGGGTTTAATCACATGAAGCTTGTTGTTGGTTTCAGCGTCCCATTCTAGCTGCCAAGTCTTTAAAAGAGATTTCTTTAGAAGTGGTTTAAAATCCTGGTAGGGCAGGCCAAAAGATACTATTGAGTCTGTGGCAGATGCAGCCAGGCGATCTGCATTCTCATTTCCTGCGATTCCCACGTGACTCGGTACCCAGCAAAATTTGATATTACATCCAAGGCGAAGAGCTCTGTTTACTTTATAACGAACATGCTGTGTAAGTACATTCTTTGAACTAACTCTGGAAGAAATAGCAGATAAGACACTTTGTGAATCGACAAAAATGACTGCGTTCAATACGCTGTTATCCAGAATATGCTCAATGGCTAATAAAATACCATAGAGCTCTGCAGTAAAGATGCTTGCCATTGAGTCAAGCTGCACAGCTCTTCCAAAGTTACTAGAATAAACTGCACAACCAACGGAACATAAAGATTTCGACCCGTCAGTATAGTACTCCGCGCAACCGCTAGATATCCTTTCTTGCAAAGATAGAAACTCTTGCTGAAGAAACTGTGGAGCCACGGTCTTCTTATTGTATTTGGTGAAAGACCAGTCACAACTTACGGGTAGCTCGTTCCAAGGGGCAATTCTCTCTATAGATTTTAGCAAGTTAACACCACTTGTGGAAGGGACAGGGAGCTTAAGAGAGCTACAAATACTTTGAACTCGAAAACCTAGGGGGCGCACAATTGTTGGCTTGTTTTGAAACAAATTACAGAACTGAGGAGTGTGTAAAATACTATAAGCAGGATTTTTCGGATCCGAAAGCACTTTGTAATAGTAAGACAGGCTCAAGTACTGTCGGCGTTTTTCAAGAGACATTTGGTGTGTGTCCACATACAAGCTTAATACGGGTGATGTGCGAAATGCCCCAGTGGCAAGCCGTAGTCCGAGGTGATGAACCGGATCCAACATCCTCAGTGTGGATGGTCGTGCTGAACCATAAACAATCGCTCCATAATCCAGGCGTGACCGAACTAAAGCATTGTACAACCGTAGGAGGCATCGCCTGTCAGACCCCCAAGATATATGTGACAGCACCTTAAGGATGTTTGAAGATCGCAAGCACTTCTGCTTTATTTCCTTTAAATGAGACTTGAAAGTAAGCTTTTTATCGAAGATCATGCCTAAAAATCTATGTTCGTGCTTCACCGATATTTCTGTGTTATTCAATTGTAAGATTGGATCCAAAGACAGACCTCGCCGCAGGGAGAAGGGCACACACACAGTTTTCTCTGGGGAAAATTTAAAACCATTTTCATTCGCCCACTTGCTCATCCTATTTATTGTGAGCTGCAATTGCCGTTCACAACTAGAGAGGTTGCAAGACGAAAAAGATATTTGCACGTCGTCCACGTAAAGAGAGTAAGAAACGGATGACGGTATAACTTGAGCCAGACTGTTTATCTTAACAGCAAATAAGGTGGCACTTAAAACTCCACCTTGGGGGACACCATTTTCTTGTACGAAGACACTGGATAAGGTCGAGCCTAATCGAACTTGAAATGTGCGTTCACTTAAAAAGTTCTGTAAGCAACGGAGCATGCGGCCACGCACTCCACAGTTATACAGATCTCGAAGGATACCATACCTCCATGTAGTGTCATATGCCTTCTCTAAATCAAAGAACACAGACACACAATGCTGCCGGTGAACAAAGGCCTCACGTATGACAGCCTCAAGTCGGACCAGATGGTCCAAGGTCGACCGTCCAGCCCGAAAGCCACACTGGTTACTGTCGAAAAAGTTTTTCTCCTCCAAAAAAAAACATAAGGCGGCGATTTATAAGCCTTTCATATGTTTTCCCCAAGCAGCTTGTAAGTGCTATGGGGCGGTAGCTTGTAGCAAGAGAGGGATCTTTTCCAGGCTTCAGCAAAGGTATAACGTGGGCACATCTCCAAGAATGCGGAAAAGCAGCAGCTTCCCAAAGGTAATTGAAAAAGGACAGCAGGTGGGACAAGGATTCATGAGACAGGTGCTTGAGCATCTCGTAGTGAACTCTGTCTGGCCCCGGTGCAGACTGCTTTTTTAAGCTGAGAGCAACTTCGAGTTCACACATTGTGAACGGTCTGTTGTATGCAAGAGAGTTAAGGCCTGACATAGTGATTTTCTGTTTTTCAGCGGTAGACCGGAACTTTACAAACTCGGTACTGTAATTCGAAGAACTACAAACACGCTGAAAATGTTCTGCGAGGAAGTCTGCTTGCCCTGTTAGAGATGCTGAGATTGAAGGAAAAAGTGGAATCCT
>JAZHYW010029315.1:0-127476 GCA_037355805.1 Ixodes ricinus
ACCCTTATAGCGCCCGGTAGGGGCTTTACATAAGGGGGGGCAAAAACAACAATACACATACAAATCAACAAGAGTTAGGAATCCGTTCCTCTTTCCGCTCTTTCTTACGTATTGTAAAGAGTGGCAATTGCGGAACGAAATCTAATGGATTCTTTTACTGTTACGATGTCGTCGGGGAGGGAATTCCAGTCTGATATAGATAACTGCAACGGAGAAAATTTGAAGGTGTTAGTTCTAGGAGTGGCGAGCTGAAGTTTCTGTGAATTGTCTGTGCGTGCCGAGACGTGGTTGGCAGCTGGGCAATATTTTTCTTTCTTTGAGGGTGAATGATAGTACAGATGATGAAGGGCAGTTAGTCGAGTTATTTTACGTCGGTCTGCAAGAAGGGGTATATTAGTTTGTTGTTTTAGTGTTGTTATACTTGTACGGGTATAATTTCGGAGAACGAAGCGGGTGGCTCGATTTTGAATGGCTTCTAACTTGTCAATGAGATATGACTGATGTGGGTTCCAGATGAGAGATGCGTATTCCAGCTTTGGACGAAGAAGAGATGTGTATGCAATCAGTTTTGTTTCCCGTGTTGCTGAGTGTAGGTGACGTCTTAGAAAGCCTAAAGTTTGGTTAGCCTTTGCCGTGACGTGGTTAATATGTGGTTCCCATGAAAGGTTGGGTGTGAAATGAAGTCCGAGATATTTATATGTCTGAACATTTTCAATGGGGATACTGAAAAGGGTGTAGTTAAATTGTGTTGATGTGCGTTTATTATTGAAGTTCAAATATTTTGTTTTGGAAACGTTAATCTGCAACTGCCACTCTTCACACCACGTCTCAAGAAACGTCAGATCACTCTGCAAAAGCGTACAGTCATCCAAGCCCTCTATCTTCCGGTATAGAACACAATCGTCGGCGTATAATCTTATCATGGACTGAATACGAGTAGGCAGGTCGTTAACATATATCAGAAAAAGTAGTGGACCAAGCACGGTTCCCTGAGGCACGCCCGATTTTACTTGTTGGGGTGACGAATCTTTACTTTCATAATGAATGCATTGAGTGCGGTTAGAAAGGAAGCCTGCAATCCATTCCGTTACAAACGGGTCTATTCTTAACGAGCGTAGTTTTAACATAAGACGGTGATGAGGTACTTTGTCAAAAGCTTTTTTGAAATCAATAAAAATGGCGTGCGTTTCTAAGCGGGAATGGAGATTTTCATGAATATCATTGCTAAATTCGAAAAGTTGCGTTTCGCAGGAGTGGGATCGCCGGAAACCGTGCTGGTTTACAAATATAAAATTGTTAATGCATAAATGATTCATAACGTTAGAAAATACTATATGCTCCATGAGCTTACTAGGGACACTTGTTAACGATATAGGCCTGTAATTACCAAATTCATTTTTTGAACCATTTTTGTGTATTGGAATTACCTGCGCGTGCTTCCAATCATCGGGAATGTCGCTCGTGTCTAAGGATTGTTGAAAAATCAGGGAAAGGAGGGTTGAGCACTCATGCTTGCATAGTTTGAGAAGTTTCATTGAAATATTATCTGGGCCGGGAGCGGAGTTTGGGTGCTGTTCATCAATAAGTTTCAAAACGCCAGTTGCAGAAATAGTTAGTTGAGGCATTTCATGATACATATTAGAATCTGGGTAGTAATCCGGAAGAGGAAACAGGTCCTCTGAAAAGACTTCACTAAAATATTGACTGAACCGCTCACACGCCTCGAGAGGACTCATCTTGTTTCCAACGTCATCGGAAAATGAAAAAGACTGCCTTCCTTGCTTCGGATTAACCACAGTCCAGAACTTCTTGGGATTGGTCCTCATAATGTTACCAAGGTCTTCATTAAAATATTTCCTTTTTGCGTTTTTTATTTCGAGCTTGGTTGTTAAATTACATTGATCGTATTTCTCCCATGCATCTTGGGATCTAGATAGCTTGGCACTCCTATAGAGACGATGCTTTTTATTGAGAAGTTTTTTCAGTCTCGCTGAAAACCACGGCTTTTCAACGCTAGAGCGTATGTTTACCTTAGGGATGAAAAGATCTGCCAGTTGAAGTAATTTGAATTTAAGTAGATTCCAATTTTCGTTTGTAGACCTAGAAGCAAAATCCTCCATATATGAAGTAGTAAATGATACTAAATTTGCGCAAATCGCATCAACATTTGCTTTGGGATAATTTAAAATGGTTTTAGTCAACGGATTATATTTGTATGTTGAAATGGTCATTTCAACATTTACAGACGCATGATCACTCAAGGGCTCCATTAGGTGAACCCCCATTACACATTCGGGTTTTGAAGTGAAAAAGAGGTCTAAAACAGCAGAACCACGAGTTGGTTGATTATTCATTTGACACAGAGACAAAGCGCTTGCTACATCTACAAAGTCGCGACATTGTTTTGGAAGAGTGCGCCAACTTTCAAAGGGCATGGATGCAGGAAAGACCGGCCAGACAATATCAGGGAAATTAAAGTCTCCAGCGAGCACGTACATATCATTAGGGTAAGTTCTAACAATTTGTTCTACGCATTCTTGAAGTAAACTAGAAAAATTCAAAAACCCGGGAGGTTTGTAGCAAGCAATAACCAGAAGGCAAACAGTCGGTGTTCTTATTCGGGCCCATACTCCCTCGAAACTTGAAATTATATCGCATTTTTCAACATGCAAAGTCTTTTTGATAGCCACCAGAACCCCTCCCCTCTACGTCCGGCTCGATCTTTCCGTATAATAAAATAATCGTCGCTCATAATCAATTCACAGCTAGAAATTTCCTCCGTTAACCACGTTTCGCTGACGATGACAACGTCAGCTGTACACGATTGCATAGCAGAAAATAACTCGTCTTGTTTCGCATACACACTTCTCGCGTTCGCGATAAAAAAATTCAAAGTTCTAAAACAAGGGTTACGTGTCACTTGAGGGGAGGGCGATGACTGCCGTTTTTCCACGAGTTATGATAAAAGAGGTTTGACGCAATTGGCTTGCTGATCGAAATAATAACGCGAACTTCCTATGATAAGTTTATCATGGCGTAGTTTGAAGGGCTGTCCTTGGTTTTTAGCGAACGTAACCAACTCTCTTCTTGCTTTGCGAATTTCTTCGGGGAAGTCTTCACTCAAACGAAAGTTTGTGCCCTTCAATTTAGGTCCCTTCGAAAGCACAAGTTCCCTATCCTTATAAGAGTTGAATTTTACAACAATCGGCCTACACGAAGCGACGTCGTTTCTGTAGTAACCAATCCGATGGGCACGTTCGATAGCGGAAGGTTCTAATCTAACACCAAGCCTTTCTTCACAAAAATTGACGACGTTCTCTTCCGACTGCTTCCACGTTTCATTCCTGCTATCAGTAACATTAAAGAACAACAAATTATTTCGTCTGGAATGACTTTCGAGCATGGCGCACCTTTGTGCTATTTGTTCGAGTGCAGAACTGTTTCGCGTGGCGACCTCTGAGACGGCGGTAACGCCGTCCCTTACTGATTTTAAGTTCAGCACCTCTCGATCGATATCGTCAATTTTACTTTTCAAATCCGCTAAGGCGGTCTCTGTTTTTCCCTGTCTTTCATGTATGAGTCTAATTTCCCTCATTATTTCTGTTTGGCCAGCAGCAAGTTGGTTCAAGAGAACGAGCGTTTGATCGAGAGGTGCGGCAGAAACAGAGGGAACGTCGTGAGGGCCAGGATTGGTCTCGACGTCCCCTGACAGCAGTAGTAACTTCTTAGCAAATTCCAGAGTGAGGTACGACTTCATTTTGACAGCGGCGACAATTGAACGCACATTGAGCAGCAAGTTGTATACGGCAGGTGGGCACGATACCGTAATCACAAATACAACTTTGTCTCGGCGATATGATTCTAGGACACCAACCTGAGGATGAGCAGGAAGTAAGTGGAACATCCTAACAGCGGTATCGTGCCCGAGGTGTTGCGGTGCTTGTGGCCTCTTTTGTAGTCGTGCTCCCTGATGACTTCGATGTAGCCGTTGCCAGACTGGAGTGGGTAATTCCGCCACGGTTGACGAGGAAGCCGAAGCTGGAGGGTGCAGCACACACGGGCCAAGCGTCCCAAACTTTGGAGAGAAGGACGAGTGTCTTCCGATGTGCTGATTCACGGCATCCCGTGTCGAAGATAGTGGCGGGCCCAACAGCAAGGCGCAGAAAACCGCGGCAGCAGCAACCTGAGGATGAGCAGGAAGTAAGTGGAACATCCTAACAGCGGTATCGCAATGAACTTCTATTAACATGACAACGTGCGCTCGCAACAAGACTTTGGAACTCCGATTTTTATCAGTGTGTCTCCTTTTACTACGGTCTCTACCTAAACATAGATTTGATCGTGTGCTACAGCGAGGCGCGAGTCCGATCTTGCAGCGGCGTAATATCTTTAGGCCCGACGCTGTCAGAAGGCAGGTCAAGCGACTATGTCTTCATATATTTCCACCTTAGTTTCTGTAATCCACTGCCGCAGGTGCTGAAATGTATAACGAAATAACTGGAATAACTTTTTGTTCTAAAATCTAACAACTAACCTAGACTATATCAACTACGAGCTGAAAATCTCCCATTGAACAATGCCAGCTAAGAAGACTTGCCGGTGAATTTTAATTACTTAAGCTAGTAAGTGTTGTTAGACACTTAGCCCCTGACGCCGGCCAAGGTCAATGAAGCTATTTGAAAATGCTCATTTCTTCATTATTAGTGTTCTCTTTTCACGAATTAGTTTGACTTTAAAGATAAACAGCGTATATAAAATACTGCATTATTCAATATATATGAATACTCTTAACGAATTAATTTTCACGATCTTAGCTAATTTTTTCGAAATCCGCGAACTGCCTGCGAATTTGCTTAAAATTTGTCCTACGAACAATTTGGTTAAAATGTCAACAATACGGTTACATCAGTCGGAAGCTGCTCTCCTTTCAGCATTTTGTAAGCGTGAGCATTCAAAGGCTTCTCACGTGATCATGATATAGGCTCCACCATATGTGTAACTGTTTGAATTAGAATATTAACGTAAGTGGGAAATCTGTCTTAAGAAATTTAGTAATCGCGATACATTCGTGAACTACAGCGTTGACAGAATTCGCGAAATATCAAGCTCGCGAAAAAAAAGTTGTTTATGTTACGTGTTTTTAAATTGCAGAAACACTATTTAAATTTATTGTTACAGCTTTTGGCATTTAACATGTAAGCTGACATTTTAACTCTATGGATGTTCTGACTCGGATGGATATTCTGAACCTAGAGATGTTTTGACATGGGTGGATGTTTTGACACGATGGACGTTTTGACTTGATGGACGTTTTGACTCGGATGAACGTTCTGACACGATGGATGATTTGACTGCGGTTCCGTATGGCCTAATGAATGTTTTGACTCGAGGGATGTTCTGACCCGATGCACGTTTTAACTATACTTCGTTTCACCCTATGTTGTACCGCAGCGAAGGCTAGAAGCGCGAGCTCATAGCGTTGGCAGCCGCTCTTAAGTCACGAGAGCTTGTGCCGCCGAGATGTGCCCCAGAGCAAGAAGCTCGCGCTTGTAGCCTTTCCTGCGGTACATCATAAGGTGAAACAGAGTATAGAAGCGTTTTTCCAGCCCAGGGGGAGGGGGGGGCAGGATTTTGTTTCTTTTCCGCCATTGAAAAACGTTTTGTGGACGCTCGTAAATCTGGTAATTGCGATAAGAATTAAGGGCAGGCATCAAATTACTTTTTGAATTTGAGGGTTACTTGAAGTAGGCTTAAGTACCGCTGATTTTGACCATTATTACCGGTGTTGATCACCGACTTGTTATGCCTGATTTGCATGGTCCGACGTGAATCAGGCAGTAGCGTCCATTTTTCGGCATTCCCATGGAATGGATCGCCGTACGTCAAATTATTCACGCGACGTTTTACAGTGTAATGAGCCTTGTCCATTTCACTGAGACCACTAAATTACTCAGCGATTGATAGGAAGATGTCGAATCATCAGTTCCAACGCAAAAAGAGCACGGCCGGAGGCTCGCATTGAGGTCAACAACATCGTATCCTAACAGGCTTGTTGCCGCAGTAACGTGACGATATTGCGTCAGCGGCGGGATCCTGGTGTGATTGAAGGTGGTTCTCGGCATCGATGGAAATGAGTCCACCAGCCCCTGTCATTGGCCCAGAAGGTTATGGCTTCGCAGCAGCAGCTTCCCTCGACGTTAGAGAAAGAAGAAGACGAAGGCCCATTGACGTCGGTCACTTCGGCAGATGTTCAAAAGCTTTCATTCTGTGCCTTCGAGAAGGTATCTGGGGAGGGGATGGTGTTGCTGACCGTCGCTGTAAGTGTGCCGTAGTTGGAGTACGGCCATGCCGGAGGTTAGGAACGTAACAATATACCTGAAGGCTGAATGATGTGACCACCCTATAAGCCACCAGAATGGCACGAAGGCTGCTTTTATTTTTACTCACCCTAGAGCTGCGTTCCTCCTGAGATTCGGCCGTACTCGCACGAAGCCGATAAAAAAATTACCAGAAGCCTATAGTTTCTTTTTTACGGAATCCTTCCCTGGACATTCTATAATTAACTCTCACTACACGACGGCGTGAAAAACCAAAACTCTAAGAGTTCCTCGCCCTAATGCTCAGAGAAATTAATATTTAAAGATTAGAGAAATTTCCGTCGTTCCGTGGTTACTAACCAAGTATATTTTAGCAGACGGAATAAGACAGAGAGCACACTGAAGCTCGAACAAATTAGTGATGGTAACTCTGTAATTAACACCGCGTTGGAAGCGTGTCGGCGTTTCCACGTGAACTACAGAATGAGCGTCAGGGTGTGCCCATAGGGAAGATTATGTGACGTCTTACCTGTTGTTTACAAATTGCGGGTCACAGTTTTTAGGCTTGCTCGTTAAATTGGCAAGGTCGTCAAGCGGGCTGTGCGCGCAACCGCCTCCTTTTTCACAGCAACCAGGTATAACATTGCTTTTAGGAGATAAAGCGCTAGCGTCAGGAAATTAATGAAGCACCTGTGCGCGTGAGCATGGCTAAACCAGACGTCGTTTCGTACTACTCGCAACTCCAGCCGGCCACTCGCCCTCTCACTGAGGCGAAAGAAGAACCAGAGGAGCGTGGACGGCGGCGGCAACAGTGGCATGAACTGCCGGCCTTGGTGCTGCTATTACCGCACGCTTCTGATCGGCGTATTCGTGCATCATTCACTTTTAACGGAGAAAGCGAGTGCGGTAAATAGGGATTGTTTCGTCCTCTTGGCAGCATTGTTGCACGAAGAGACCGGAATGTGCTAACTCAATTGGGGACCTTTTGTAGGTCGCATACGCTGCGGATTTTGGGACCTGCGGTCGCCAGCTCAACCTGTGCTCAAAGTGACATTAGTGCTGGTCTGCTCTAATAGCTGGAGCTCGAGTTTTTACGAACGATCTACGACAAGTTTTGTCTTTTCCGAAACTATAGGAGTGAAGTGCTCGCGCAACTGTGTGTGGAGCGATAGACACCGGCAATCATGGGGGGATTTAAGAGGGAGGGGGAGGAGGGGGGGGGGGCGACTGCCTTCCCCTGAGCCCCCAAATTCAACTTTTTTCATTTGGAAAAACAGCAATCGCCAGGTTTGTTTAGGAAGAAACGTTAAGTTTCGGTGACATGACAAATATTAGGTCAACAAAATAGATCTCGGCAATGCTTCTCCGTGACGACACCTGTCCGCCTCCCCCCCCCCCCTCCTAGCTCCCCGTCCTTCACAGCCTGAATCGTAAATCCGCCCGTGTCGACGGTGGGTTCGCGTTTTACCCACTGAAAGGCCGTGACAAGGAACATGGCCGTTTGCTAAAATCACTTCTAAAAAGACGTCCTAAGAGTACTTGCTTGCATATAATTATAAAGGCTGTGGGTGTCCACTTTAACCACCACCCGATTAGGCCCCGCCTCGACCGCCCGAAGGATATCAAACAACACAAGCAAGCAATACTACGAAGTATTTGAAACTTTGAAACAGCGCAAAGGACGAGGGACCAGATGAAGAAAGACACGGACACAGCGCTGACTCACGACTAAACTTTATTGATCGCAACAGCGCCATACACATTAGTTGTTTTAAAATTTCAAATATATCCTACCAACCCGCCCAAGCTTCAACTTTAGCAAGGTACGAAGGATCTGCTGTCTCACAGGAGGACGATCTGGAGGCAGTGCCTTGTCCCTTCACCGTTCCGTCAGGTCTCGTCGCCAATCACTCCGCGAGATCGCCGCCCGAGTTCTGCGCCGTGCCAGCCTCGTCTTCTTCTCACTTGGCCCCCACGTGCCTATGTCCGGCCCCCTGGTGGCCAGTGATACCCCACAAGGAAAATAAAAACACGGTACACATTTTAGTATACTGTATGTTTGGAATATTTCTTTTTGATAGAGCAATAAGTGAAAGCACCAACACGCCGTCACCACATGATATACCGTTTGCGCGGCCACGCACCTGGCGCACGCTGAAAACTACGTCTCGAAGGTGCAACGTAAGCTTCTGTTTGCAACGCCGCACTCTACGGTAGCCTGGGGTCAAGCCAAGCTAAAACTGCCTATTAGTAACCACAGTACAGGTTTATCAGTTTTGCAATGCACTAAAACCGCGACGATGTGCAGTGAATTGTGGCCTCTGACACAGAGACATCGATACTGTGAACGCTGTTTTCCCAGAGTTTGGCTGCCACCCCGCGTGGTTCACTTTTTAGACCACTCCTGGCCAGGTTCAGCGCAGACACCACGATATCTTCATCACCCTCAAAAATCGTTTGCCACGCATGATGACGTGGCCGGTGCTCAGAACGCGCTCGCCCTCCACAAAGCTTCGGTCGTTCTGTCAGGTTGTCTCAACTTTTAAAATCAACATGCTTGTTTTCCTAACGGTCGTCAAAGTCTCCGTCACTTGTGATGTGCTCCTGTCTTGATTGCTTCGAATATGTGACCAAATAAATTAATCTGCGCACACTGACTAGCGTCAGCGAGCAGGCGCATGAAAAAAACTTGAAGATCTACCACGTTTCTTCCGTCGTCCTCTGTTAAATTAAAGGGGTCTTTATAATTAAAAAATTATAAAGACCCCCCCCCCGCATCTATAGGGTCTTTATAATTTTTACGTTTCATTTTGATTTTACTTTGGTTTAAAGTCAATACTTAAGATTAATAGAAGCAACTACTTTTCAGCGCAGTCAAAAGACCTAACAAATGTAGTCAGTGGTGCTTTTTTTTTTTTGCGCACTATCAGTGTTTTTTAAGCTAATGAGTAAAAATAATGTTGCTCCCATTTTGAAATACGAACAAGAAAGGGACCGTAAACGAGGTGCCGAAAAGACCTCCCTACTTGCAGACGACTGACGGCGTCCTTTAGTGAAGTCAGATATCTACCGCGAAGCCGCGAGATTCATACCAATTGCAAACGACGTGATTTTCTTTGTCCGTCCCAAATCAGGGACGCATTGGATTACGCAGGTTGTACTGCACGTTCTGAACAAAGGACAGCCTCCTAGAGACTTCGCAGACCTCACAAGGCAAGTTCCCTTTGTAAAAAACATTTTTCTAATACACTTTCATCCATTCATAAGTAGCCCATGCATCTGGTCGCATTGCTGGAATTATCCAAAGGCCTATTTCCTATATCGAGGTTTGGCTGGACACAAACCTAGAATTAGTTGCTGCAAGAAGCTTAACTGAACGCTTAATACCTGTGTGCTCCTTAATAATGATAATAATATTTATATTACTAATAATAATATTATTATGAATAATGATTTATTTTCCAGTGCCTACAAACAACCGAGCGGTCTACTGTGTCGTGCACAAACATGGGTGAAGTATTATACATATAAGACAAAAATACAAATGATAAAAAAACTGACAACAAACAGCAAACAAACAAAAAAAAAAGCAAATTAGCGTTAGGCTTGATTTGGCCTGCTTAAGGCAAAGGCATCCATCCATTTGCGCAATTGTTGCATAAAACCCTGGTGTGCAATAAAAATATCAAAGTTATTCTGATGAGCGTAATTGAAATCAATTCGAACCCTCCAAAAGTGGTGACACAGAAGATGTAGAGGAGGGGTAAATGTTAATTTCTTCCTAATGATTTGGGGTGAAACATGGAAGTCAATAGACTGCAATAAGTCCGTCGAGTTTACCTCATCATGGACAACTTTGTGTAAAAACGTAAAATCTCAGTACTGTCTTCTCACAGTCAGTTTATGCAATAGAAACCTGTGAAGCAATGATTCGTAGCAGTAGAAACACCCCATTTCAATATTCCTATCATAGATAATTCGAATCATTCCCTTCTGTACATTTCCCATCGCGATAGCTTGCGAAATAGACAGTGAATATAAAAAACAGAGTCAACTTTTAACTTTGATCTAATCAAAGACTTATACAACTGCAGTACACATGAGGGTGCAGAAAATTGGCGAAATAAACGTGAAATCATACCTAATACTCCTAGCGCTGCAGTTACGGTTGTAACAACATGATTATTCGGAGTAAGTGCGCTATCAAGAAAGCGCACTTTCTTTTTCAACTACATCCGATTTATTTCGTGAAATATAAGCAACTTCAATTCCATCTTTCCCAATTTTCTCTCCCTTTTCTTATCCTTGTTGACACAAATGCTCACAATAGGCTATGAGGAAGTTGCAAACGGGACACTGGTGCTGTTATTAGAACAATTCTATGCTTCATCAATAAAAAGAGCCGCCACTATAACTTTTTATCAATCATTTATAAGCGCATCGATCTCGCAATAGCTTATCCAAGCCTGTTCGCTCTTTTGGCATGGTATGTTATACGGAATCCGTACGAAACCAATCACTTCCCAGTTGTTCTAGAGCGTTGCCTTCCGCCAGCGACACCGTTATTAAAGGGGAACTAAATGACTTTATGCAAGAGTCGATTTATGGTTATAACGTAATCTACATGCTCTAAGCATCCTAAAAAAAAACAATTACATTCATGTGTGGCCGACTTTTATTTATTAAAATCGGTTTAAATAGATCCTCGCCAGCTGGTGCCATTCGAAGAAAAGGGCAGAGCTCTGTCCTTCCTCGCGTCACGGTACCCTCTGGTGTCAGGGATAGTTACGAGGTAATCAATCTTTAGATACCGATTTTAATAGAGGAAATCTTCATGCATAAATTTAATAATTTTTAGTATGCTTAGAGCCCAAAGATTGAGTGCTGACCATAATAAACTATCACAGAAAGTAATTTAGAGCTTTTTAAGGGCTCCGTGGTGGAAGTTCGACAATGATGACTGGTCCTTGCGTGTAGCTTGTACGTCACTGAGTGAAATCTCTATCGATGAAATAAATGAATTACTTACAGAACATATTCTTGCTGCGGCAGTGCTGAACATTCCAATGACATACACGCACCTCCCAGGCGAACAAAGCCCTCGTGTAATGAGGAATGCCGTGATGGGAAGACAAGCTAAACCCGAGCCTGGTGAAAGTTCAGACGTTATCCTACATCAGCTAATCTTATGCGTTTAAATCGATAAAAGGTAAGTCTATACATGTTTCCGTAGACCGTGAAAACGTCTTCGTTTTCAAAAGTATGCCTCCACAATTGACATCCATGCAAGATCTAAGGGAAATTGGGAATATACTTTATAAAGGGAATGGATCATATCGTGTCATCTCAGCCCTCCTTTCAACCATAAATGTTGTCTGCTTACAGTCTCGGAGGAACAAGCACACGTTCTGTAAAAGCACTTCGAGTTGGTCTCTAGTTTTCAGCATTATTCACCAGCGTTCCAACGACACACAAGCTCAAAGCAGAAAGACCAATTGTCAAGATATCCGGAGTGACAGAAAAACATTACAATTCCCTCTTCACGATACACGAACTCCAATTGATACTCAAACATTCTAAGCTTTCGGTTGGTGCTTGTGATAATATTTATAGCCAGTTGCGGAACCATATTTATTTATCTATGCTAGAATTAATTGTCTACCTTTTTATCCGAACCTGGAGTGAAGGATAATTCCCATTTCAATGAAAAATAGCGAACATAATTCCTACATTAAAGCCCGGAAATTATTCCTTTAGGGTGATCGGTTACAGGCCTGCAGCCTTAAAAGCTGTTTAGGAAAGGCTCTAGAACGTATTACAAATAAAAAATTAACATACATTCTCGAAAAAAAATCTTGCTTGACAATTATCAGTGCAGTAACCGTTCCTCAAAATCTACTCTTGACCACCTCGTTCGACTTGAAACAACTATACGTGAGGCCTTTAAAAATGAACAGTTCTGTTTGTCAATATGTTCTTTGATTTAGAAGAAAAGCACACGGTACAACTTGGTGATATGGCACTATTAAAATCTATTCAACTTAGGAATTCACGGCCATTCACGCGCCATTCAAGACTTTTTGGAAATATGCACATTTCATGTCAACTCGAAAATTACTCTTTCTAGCGAGTTCGTGCAAAAAATGCTGTACCAAAAGGGGTGACTTTAGTGCTACTCTTTTTCCAGCAAAAAATGAATTCTATTTCATGTGTAATTCTTCCATCAGTACGATACTCCTTGAACATTGATGACCTTCAAATTTCGTTATCATCATGTAACTTTTCAATTTTCGAACGCAAAGTTCGGGTAACAATTAGGATTATGATGAAATGGGGAAATATTTAATGGGTTTATAGTTTTCACCAAAAACACTGCTTGCGTTCTTTTCTTCCGAAAACAGAGAACTGCACCAAAGCCCTCCTTGAACATGTGCAACGTGTCCCCCCTTCCCCCAAAAAATGTACACACCAAAATGGCCCTTAAAAATGAGGAACTTTTCATATCAAGTTGTACCTTTTTTCATAAAGGTCTTTTACTGGTTCAAGGAACACAATAAAAGCTTAAGTTTATACTCCCAATAGAACTAAAAAAATAATTGAAAAACTGATCTGTTAGTAGTGGAGCGGCAGCTATCGGAGGGAGGTCGAACGACGGCCGTGTTTGCCAGCTAATTCAAAGATGGCGCCACCAATGCCGGCACGCGCACGTGAGAGCAGGCATGGGGATGCTTGCCGTCACCAGTGCCGGCGCAAATACGCCGCTCCAGACGAACCAAACTGCGAAGCAGAAAGCAAGAAACAATTGTCAATAACTTATAAGGGTAGGTGTAATGGGAGTAGAGAGTTGAAAGTTTAGTATGTTAATTGAACCAGCACAAGACGTTTTTGAAAAAAGTTACAGCTTGATACTCCAAGTCAATCATTTTTACGGACCATTTTGGTGTGAACAATTTTTTTCGGACACGCTGTATAACATCTTAATTTCAAATAAATCAATGCAAGTCATTATCGTGTTCGAGTGGTGGCTACTTGTGAATCGCACGGGGATGGTCATGGCTCATCTCGTACCTCTTCTTCATAAATTCAACGCTGCTTTTGGAGGTAATCTTATCCATCACTCCCAGGTCCTGGTCAAACATGGAGGCTTGGCGTTCACCCATACACTTTGCTGACTCGATTACGATGCTCTGTGTCTTTCTCCAGCTTCTCGTAGGTCAGAAAAAAAAAAGGTTTTTGTCTCATTGGACACACGAATAACACGTGGTCCAAGTGATCACGCCGTAACCAAACTTGTCTTTAATGATCGCTTCAACGAATTCTCGAAGGTTCCATCTTGAAATCGATATTTGGGGTCGCTTCTCGATATTATGCCAGAAGGGCATGCAGGAGTCCCAAGGGTTGCGCGCAACGTAGATGTAGTACTTTGCATTAGCCGTGTATTTTAACTCTTGAAATAAAAAGTATACGGAGCAATCTCGGGGATTGATCAGGCGCTGTCACTCCCATTTTAAAGTGATGAAGGAGCTGGTTTTGCGAGTTCTGCGAGGCCGTCGGGAGAATGCTCATTGTGTAGAAGGAGAAGAACAATCTGCGTGACCTAGTGTGTTCCCGATTTCGGGTTAGTCAAGCGAAGGATGTCGTTGGCAGTTGCTCCGTACTTCGAGACCTCGAGACCTAGGGACGCCGTCAATTGTCTGGAGTTAGGAGTTCTCTTTGGAGCCACACTCATGGTGACTTGCTCGGTCTTTCGCTGGTAGATATATCACCTGGGTGAAAGTGACGAGATGAATATTAATTAAAACAACGAATTATTTGTTTCCCATAAGAACTCGCAATATCCCGACAGGTCCATAGGAGTACAAGCTTTTGTAAGCAAAACTACACAGATTTGTTAGCTTTTGCCATTGTATGACTGATGAGGTCTTTAAAAGGAGTTAGAGGGATAGTAAACCAAAAACTTGAAATTGAATAAACAGGCGCACACAGGATATCTCCCGGGGCGTTATTATACCTTAAATTGATATTATACTAACTTTATTTTATCGAGCGCAGTAGGGGATAGAGAAAAAATCCTCTGTAGCGATTTGTCGATGTCTCTGCCCCTTTACGGTTATCAAGATGGAAGTCAGTGCAAAACAACCCCACCTTACAAAAAAAAAATAAAATAAAGATAACTTTAAAGATAAGTGGCTAGAAAAATATAAACATGCGACGAAATAACCATTCACACAGAAAGCGAGCGCAAATGATACAAAAGTAAAAAACAAAACAAAAAACAATTGACTAATTTCAATAAACAAAAAAATTGGAAATTAATTGTTTTATATACACGCATAAAATACATACAAAGGCGTTGAATACGGGTAAACAATTAAAATGCCATAATGTTCTCAAAGAATACAACACTATATACATTCAGAAAGAAAATAATTGAATCACACTATTAGTAATTAAGCATAGTTTTGAGCATAATATTAACACAATGATATCAATACTGTTTGATTTGACTGCACAAAGCGTTTCGGGTTTTATGGTATGTAACTCGTTTAGTGAGACTGATATGTTATGTGTAATGAATTGATTACCTTAATATGATTCGTAGAATAGGATGTGTTAGTTTTCTGTATGTCTAGTGTTATACCGTGGAACGTTTCTTCTGAGATTTACTAAATCATGGAGTTGTGTGAGAAAAGTATGTACCTGAAGAGCAAATTACTTTTAGTATTTTGAAATCTGTAAAATAAGTGTTTGTGCAAGTGGGACATTTACGACAGTTCGTATGACCTTCCTGTTTGGTGAATATCATGGTATGGAGATTGTGTTGAGTCGTGCCCTATTATGACAGGCTGTATGTTAAGTTCGGCAATATGAATGCATTGTATAATCTTATTTTAACGTTTCTTGGTAGTATATGTCGATATTTGTTTAGAAGACCATTAGCCTTGTTAATTTTTGAAAGAATGTGGTCTATACGATAGTCGCAGGTTAGATGCTCAGGAAAAAGACACAAAGAATCTTGCCAAGGCTTTTTCAATTCGGTTATTATCCAGGCAGGTATGGGAGGTTATATTTATTGGTTTGTTATGAGATCGATATATGACAGACTTCGTTTTATTTACATTTATGTTCAAATGATTATAGTCAGTACATTGTTACCGGTCTGTCAGTACATTCTTAACGGATTAGGAGAGGAAAAATGGGGTCAGAGAACGCCTGATTTCGCAGCCCGGTTCTACGTCGGGAATACTTTTTGGCTCGGGGTCTTCGGCTATGTCGTGTTCCGAGATTTTTTCGTATGATACGATTTCCAAAATAGCATGTCGATTGCTGATATCATCATTACAAAAACGAAATATGCCATACATTTCTTTCATGGTGTTGTGTCATAATGTTGCGAAATAATCTACCAAAAGTCGGAATGGCGTTTCGTCCTTATTAGCGGCCCCTCAGAGTCTGCTTTTCATTCCCGCGAAGCAGTGCTTTGAAAAATAAAGCTACTCACTCTAAAATGTGCCTGATCTTCTTGCGCGAAAAAAGAAACGAAATGAACCATTTCGCGATACCATCAGCAGAATTAGAGTCCCAGCTTTATTTTCCAGAGCACAGGATTCCGTTTTATTTCAATGGTCACCCTGATTTCTAAATCGGTGTGCGATTTCTAAATGGCACAATAGCAGAACTATATGTTATTCTGCCGAAATGCCAAAAATCAATTACCACAAGTTTAGATAGTATTGTGTTTATGTGCGCACTGATATAAGCCTAGTTCTATTCTCGCAAAGCTATGCTTAAAAATATTCTAATAATAACTTCCATAATTACGTGTTCCGATTAATCACTTCGCAAAACTGAATTGCCGCTAAGGCTCTAGCATCTTTTACCGAGCGCCGCATTTGTTGTTGTTTTGTTTTGTTCGCCCGTACGAGACGCCGCCACAGCAAATCACTCAAATAAGTAAACGCTGTTGCACAAAGTAACAACGTATGTGGGCGCTGGGCGCTGTTTAGGTCATGTGATTATCTTTTTAGATGCGGAGCATCTCTTGCTCGGGTCTATGTCCCGCGGCGTCGCGGCGTCGTAGTCCGCAGTCACACTACGCATGCGCAACTCTCCTCCTTCCTCTCTCCAACAGCTGCGCGTTACTCTCTCCGCTCGCTCTTCTACCAGCAGCGTGCCCTTCGCGTGCGTTCGCTTCTACACACACCGCGCGCGCATGCGCAACTCTCCTCCTCTAGTCTCTCTCCTTCAAGTGTGAATATAAGCAGCGGTAGCGCGCGTTCCCCCGGAGGAGTGAAAGGAGGATAGTTTTGGGCGCGCGGGTCGCAGCGCCACGCCAGGGCTTTCCAGTGGGGGGGCTTTCCCCGCAACTCTGCGGCTGTCGTCTGCTAGCGTTTCTCGGCCGCTCGCGTCCGCCGCAGCCCAAATCCGGCCGGCCGAAAGAAATCAGTCAAGAAGGGAATAAATTAATTACGATCCGCGATGCTCCGCATCACCCCATGGTTCCCCTCGGGAAGATGGTGTAATTTTTTTAGAAGATCAAAGGTAAAGTTTCTTTTTTCTCTCAAAATGAGGCAGTTTTATGTCAAGCGAAACTGACGACATAGAGTGGAATGTTCGCGTATCAGTAAATTTTTGAGCCATGTAACGCGGCCACCTCCGCAGTGGTTTTTCTCGCATACTGTGACAGATTCCAGTTTAAAAACATGAGATGAATGCACCGACGGAAATAGTCCAAATTTCAGTAAAAGTAGCTTAGTTTCCGTTTCTGGCTTGTTTCGGGCCGGCTCCCTCTTTGCGCTGGGGATAACGCTACTCTCAAAGAGCAGCGTAGGGTTCGAGAACATTTGATCAAACACCGTTTAATCGAAAAAGCGGTCGTCCCGTATTTTTAAACAAAGAATACTAATAGCAGGGAAAGAAACGTTGCTAACCAAAAATTAATAAAACATTCGGGGCCGGTGGGAGGGGGGGGGGAGGTGGTGGAACTTTGAGTCCATCCGCTTGGGTACACACCAGGCGTGTCCTCCGTCCTGTCATCCAAGCGTCTGTCGCACGAGAGGACAATGAGAAATGACTTTATAGTTTACAAGGTTCAGTAATTTTAAAGAAAGTATAAATTTTCAAATCTTAATGGCAGAAACCTATGACGCATTCAATGAAACGACGTTGGGTGAAATGTCCGGTCCCAGGTGCAGTTGACCTTCTAGGGCGCAACAGAACCTCAGATGCCTCGCTTTGGGATATTATGATGATTGAAAACCGGCATCGTCTTTCAGGGACGTGCGATATTTGGCGGTTCCAATAGAAAAAAAGGTGGAAGTCGATGCCAAGGTCACGAATCTGGGAAAAAAAAAAAACGAATAGAAAATTAACCGCAAAACCGACCGATGCGGAGAAAAGCTCACCGGCCTTTTGATGAACGCGGTGGAAACTTACCTACGATTCTCGTTTTCGGAAATGGCATTCTTTTGGTATCTGGAGAATAGAAATATTCTTTTCCGTATTTTTTTTTGCTTTGTAGTAATTTTTGACCTCTGGTGCTGATGTTGCCAAAGACTATACGGTCCTGACACAATTTGTGGACTTTTTGTGATCATCGGGTGCTGTGACGAGGTCACTTCGTTACTGTTGAACTCAACATTGAAGAAATTTTTTTATAGAAAAAACAACAAAAAAGTCACTTTGTTTATTGTTTTCATCCTGCAGAACTCCGGACCTGCTTCCTCATCCCTATTGGTGTCTATAATATACGAATTATGTATATATCGCCGTTTGTGTACCCCACGGGGCCCCTAGTAGAGTCGCAAATACTAAACTTAAATGGTTGATTTGAATGATTCTTGTGTGGGTTTATCTCCGCATGTTTCAGTTTTCCGGTGAACTTTTCTTTGGTACGCTTTTCTCCGGTGATCTACTTGGTGGTGCGCTCTTATCCGGCGGAGAAAAGCTCACAGAAAAACGGTGGATGCGGAGAAGAGCTCAGCAGACTTTTGATAGATGCGTAGAAAAAGCTCACCCTTGCGAACCGAACTAACATTATTACTTCGCCGCTCTCGGCATTTTATCAAACTCCATTCTATCAAAGTCATTTTATAGAACACCATTTAATTTAATCGAATATCATCGAAGCCAATTTCTAGAACGCCACTTTATCGAACATGATGGTTTTTTGCCAGATAATTTCTCGTTTACGCAAATAGTGTTTTTCTTTGCGTCCAAAAAATAAAAATATTATGTTCCGTTTTTTTTTACTTTGTAGTAACCAATGACCTCTTTCGCTGTTGTGGCCTAAGACGGACTTGATACTTTTGGGAGGTCTGTAGTCGTCGGGTGCAGAGACGGAGATCACATTGTTGCTGTACGAAGGGCTCAACTTTAAGGCAATGTCCCGTCTCAATGCAAAATCAAAAAAAGAAAAAATAAGTCGCCATCTTTTATTTTTGGTTTGCATTCTGCAAAACTGGGAATTTCTTAGAAAGTAAGCTGTTCTTCTGGGGCTGAAAGAGAGCATTTGGTTTTACAAATATACGACACGTAAAAAGCTCAGCACGAACGGTAAGCAAAGTGCGGACGTGAGTTTTAAATATAAACACCGCAGTGCGAACAATGCAGAGATATAAAATTTTAAATATTGAATAAAATATTTCTTAAATGAAATTTTCTCCGCAGTCGTCGGTTTTGCGGTGAGCATTTCACCGGTAACCTTCTCTCCGGTGAGCTAATCTCTGCCGCCGGTTTTCCGGTGAGATTTTTTCGCCACCCAACAGTAACAGCCGACCAAGGGCTCAACGAAGCCAAAACAGTACAATCGACAAACACCACAATAAAAGGTATCCAGGTTCTTGTCTAAAACATTCGCCTCTATTTCATAAAATACTGAATCAAGAGTGTGTTGGTTGGTGTCGAACAAAAGCTTTTCAGCGCTAGACTTTCACGACTTCCAAATAGCAACGTGTGACGCCTAATACCAGAAAAGCTTGTTCTGTGTTTAGCTTCGTTGAATAAATTTTCTAGATTTTTGGTTTATTATGGCAGAAATAAGCCTCCGCAAGTTGATATGCAAAGCGGATGTCGCAATAAGGACAAAATTGACGAACTAACATATGTTTCTTCAGCATTTAAATAAGTAAACATTTTTAACGCATCACTGCAGAATATTTGAAATCGCCAGATCAAATCACCTCTCCTACTTCGAACAGGAAGACAGTATCGACCCTTTGACGCTTCGGTAGCTTTTGTCTGCCTGCAGTTGCTAACTTCAGCCCTTATGCAAGGTCCCGCTTAAAGCATGAAATCTTTCACCCCCATTTTTGTGACCCAAAACGTCAACAAAGAACGGAAGACCCTTCCAACGACGCGCTCGAGCGACTAACGACTTATGACTCACACCCGCGCTAGCCGCAAAATACCTTCGCCGCCGAACAAGAAAGGAAAGAACCCTTTCACTCTCATTTGTGCGACTACAAAACACCAAAAAAGAACGGAACATCCTCCCAACGACGCGTTCGGGCGATTGACAACTGACTAATCACACCCGCCCTTCACCCAAAATATCTTACCCGCAAAAAAAAAGAAAAAAAAAAAGAAAAGTTTTGTTTTTGGGAGGCGTTCTTCCTCGAAATCCCGACCGCAAATTGAACGACCTTGGGACGCAAGTAGTCCAGGGCAGAATAACACATTGCGCAATTTCAAGAGGAAGTATTGTCGGCACACTCATAGATGGCGCCAGCTGACAACTGGATTTGTGACATTTTGACGGGCTACAAACTTGATTGAAATGTATAACAATGAAAATTTCCGGAAAAAAATGTCTTCTTTGAGATATAGTCGAAAGGTCCTGGTCTTCAATATTCTGGCGCCTGAATTTGTGTTTAGGCCTTGGTTTATTGTTATTGCTCATTAAGAACGGAACGAAAAAAGGGGCTTTCTAAGCAAATTTGAGTTCCCGTAAAAAATTGTAAACTTTAAGATCGGGAAATGTAACGCCACAATATTAATCAGAGTTTTATTATCTTTCTAATAAGACCATTCCCAAATCGATCTGTTCGGGGGTTGTTGAGAAAAAATACCAAAAAAGTTGCCATTGGAATTGCACACTGCTCGAGAGCTGCGATATTTAAGAAAACAGCGAACAGAGTGAATGTTGATATCATGCTTTCAACTCCCAGCAAACTTTCCAGCCAGTGGAAAACTTTACCACACCCTCAATTCGAGCATTCTGCTGTTCCAAGAAACATAGAACGAACTTTCGTGCCTTGCACTGAGGGTGTTGTAAATTCATTCCTCCTTTCCTGCGGAAGACACTACGTAGGACAAACTAAGCGGTGTCTTAATGACCGCCTTCGTGAACACAACAACAGCATCGCCAACGCCAACTCTGGCCACTTAGGAATACACTGTCGGGATTGTGGGTGTGTGGCACATTTCAACAACAGCACCGTGTTAGGCAAAAAGTGTCAACCAATTAACAAGGAACATTATCGAAGCCGGGAACATCATACGACTGGAGGACAAATGTGATAGTACGCCGTCTATAATACTGTCACAAAAATAGATTGATTATTCAGCCGCAAGTTTGCGTAAGCTTTAGAAGAGAATTATTCGCCATTTTATTTTTCGTCTTTTTCTATTTGAAAGTTGTCTGAAATTGAAGCAGCAGTAGAAGCCGAAGTTAATCACGCAATGCAAAATTGTTAGTGAGCGCTGTGTGAGAGCTGGTGTGCGCTAGACCACTCGGCCACCAATGCCCCTGTCCAGCAGCGCGAGCGAAAGCTCGCGCTGCAGAACCAGATATCCTGGGTTCAATCCCCGCTCCTGCCCGTTTCAATCTGGATGAGCATAGTACCGGCGTGCAATCGTGTACCACTACTGCGTGGTGCGTTAAAGACCCCAGGCTAGCGGTTGTACTGCACTGGCTAGATTTCTCATCTTCAGCGAGTGACTCGTCGCATCTTCTAAATGGGTGACCAACTATACATGCTGCCTAAATATCCCCACAATCCCTAATTATTTGCTGTGTGAGAGTTTTGTTCCTTGTGTGTGAGAGCTTGAGTGACAGCTTTTTGAGTGCGCTCTAAGGACGACCCACATGAACAACCAACTCGCCCAATATGAAGTTGTAACAACCGTTTGGTATACATTTATGATGCATTATTTATAGAACAGTTGTGACATAGGGGTTCTGATGAGGGAATCGAAGTATGTTCTCCGCAACACAAATTGCGTGCTTGCTGCGTCGTTAAAACGACGTTAGCGTCGCTAGCGGTGCAACAAAACAAGATATGAATGCTCAACGTACATACAGGTATAACCTAAAATGTAAAATTATATCTATAGATATAGAGCTACAGATGTGTTTTTCTGTGTACAGATCCTTGTTAGGGGCTTACGGACGTCTGTGTTAAACCGAAACTTCCGCATTTAAGGGGAGTTCAACGACTTTTGTCGCCATTAGCGGACGGCGTTATTTAGCTGCTTTGGCTCACGCAGTGATAAAATTATATATACTTGGTGTTTTTTTCAGCCTAACTAAATATGTTTAAAGAAAGCAGTGAAAGCTATATACACAAATGCGGTTTGCGCAGCTGAGTTATACGGCTTGGAAGGCTTAGCATAGGCGCCTAAGCATAAGAATCAGACGGTTAATTAACTAGAATATGCATGTTGAATAACTTTTAACGTAAAAAAACAACAACATAAAGTTCTAATTAGAAGTAAGATGGTAAATTGAGCCAGTTGTTAACAGTTAAACAGTATGAAATACAGCCTCAGTAAAACAAGGACGAAGAGGAAAAAGACAGAGAGATAGAGAGAGAGAGAGAGAGAGAACGAGAGAAAAAAAGAGAGAAAGAGAAGAGAGAGACAAATTTGTATTCGAAAATATGCAGATCAATGAAATTTGGAACGCGTCCGAATTCGACGTTTTTTTTAGTAAATCCGTAAATGCAGCCGTTGATTTAGTGAGTTGAGTTGATTTTGTGGTTTTCGATGATGCTTAGCAAGTCTTCCCTTGGAGTTTTATGTCCATTTGCACTAACTAAAAGTTATTTATTAAAATTTAGGCAATCCTTTAGCTGAATAATGTTTTTTTTTTGTTTGCAATTTATGGCGTCCGCCGTGGCTGATAGTTGTTTACCGGAAAGAGTTTCTTTTATTCTCTATCACCCTATTTTTAGGCATTTTTGAAAGCCTTCGTTGAAACACCCTGTATAGGTATACAGCGTGTTTTCCGAAACGCGGGGCAATTCGCCCCTGCGAAAACTACGCATCACACATAAGAAATATTGATGGCCTAGTGGTTCGTGTCAAAGCATCCACCAAGAAAAAATATTTGCGTTGAGTGTAATTAAGTAATTGAATAGTTTATTATTTCAATTCTGAATTTTATTTTTGAGGGTCCGGTTTTAAATTAGGAACGTTGACGTGAATCATCAAAAACTACTAAATTCAACCATATCACTAGTATATAAGGCACGCTCAGTATTTTACAGCGTTCCGAAAAATTACTAATTGAGGACGAGCGTTTAGGTTTAGGTTTCTTATGAAGTGAATCTCCGCGCCAGCAATCCCGCCTCCCGCGGCCAAAACGCGAAACGTGCGTGCGCTTCCACGCATAACACTTAAAGGGGTACTTCGGGATTTTTTTAGCTACCCCAACTAACTACATATTTTCGGAATCACCGGCCTTTACCCTTTACAATAAGCTATTTAGTATATCAAAATTCGCAATAGTTGTTGTGAAAGCGGCGAGTGAAAATGATGCCACTACCAACATTCAAATATACCCGCGCTTTTTAGTGCCATGACGGTAGTGGAAGGCAAACTTGCAGGCCGAGAGGGTAGTCTAAAATTTAACTATGCCGAGTACTTGTTTTCGTGCTGCTGCGCGGCTACTGGAGCGAGCTTCCAAAGCGTTCATTTGAAACCATGAAACTGCTCGTAATCAGTTGGGAACAAAGTCTACAGTCCATAGAGTGAACACCTGCCTTCCGCCGACATCACCTTTTCATTGTTGCGAGTAAAGATTTTCGCGAAGTTGTCGCGAGTGCTTGAAACAAACAGTGCAAACTCTCCAAACCGTCCAGATAAAACTGCAGAAATTGCCTTCCAGAACAGGTAGCGGAAGTCGCAAAGTCTGCGGTTCCTGGTACCCGGAACCAGCAGTGCTCCTTGGCTTAAGAGGCACAACGTCAGGGGAGTAGCCAATGTGCTTATAAAACCAAATTCCACTGGCCCCCTCTCCGACTACGTCGTTCCAGCGACCCCAGATGTGTATTCTAGGGGGAAGGGGGGGGAGGGAAAATGCTAGCGGTCGGTAAAAATAAATAAATTAAATAGCAAAAAAAAAACAAAAAAAAACATTACAAAGATTTTTATTGTTTATAGAAGTTATTTTCACTACGTATACCGTGTGTCCATATTTTCATTCAAAAGTCCTGTCACGAAGCAATGTGTTGTTGACACGATCGGATCCAATAGTAGTAGCTATAAAGTAGCATCGATCTACGGTGTCGAAGTAAAATGCACTGGAAAATCGGGAGCCTGCACGTAGAAAGCTCACATTTTCAGCGAAGATGCATTTTAATCGTGGGCGTATTCCTGGAAAAGATCTCGGCGCAGCTCCGTTCTTGTGAAAGGTTACAACAAAACATTCTTGAAAAAGAAAAAAATGCTTACCACGGTGGACGTTATCATCTTTCGGTTGTAAATATACATTCACTGGCGATGTCTTCTTTATTTTAGCATGTTTCATGTTTTTGTGGTCATTCTTGAAAAGAGGGTAAAATATTCTGGGTGTAAAATAGGGTGCCCGCCTGAACATAGTAGGCTGGCTCGCCAAAGACCAAATGGTGCTTCGAAAACCAGACAATGAAATACAGGCGAGAATGCCGCGATTCTTTGATGTCTCCGACGACCACCGTGATAGCGGTGCTTCAACACAAACTGCAGTGCGATCTCTTCCTTGACAAACTGTGTCGACTGCTAAGGCCTCCTCTTGCCTTGGGAGTCGGGATACTTTATTCCCTCAGCTTGACACATCTGTGGCAGAGATAGCTTGTGAATGTGCATTACTGTAATGTAATTACAGTAATTAAATTACTTTTTGGAGTAATGAGTAATGTAACGAATTACTTCTCTAGGCTAGTAATTTAGTAATGTAATGAATTACTTTCAGGCAGTAATTTCCAGAAAATTACTCATTACTTTTGAAATTACTTTTGTCCTAAATTAGAGAGTTTGTTTGCAAGCTTTAAAATAGAAGAGAAAAATCATTTTGCATTGTGAAATGTTGTGAAAGAGCATAAGAGGAAATAATCAATGGCCACCTGAGCGCAAATTAAGCCTTGTAACGAAAAGCTGAACAGGCGCACAAAGGCGGGATGGAAAGGCGAAGGAGAAAAGCGTACGTGTAGACGTCGCTGGACGGCAACGGCTTACGAACTCCGGGCACGACAGATTCACGGCGTCGCGTCATCACGCCGATACTATACTTCGTTCATCCCTAAGGTGACAGTGCGGTGGGAGCTGCAAGCTAACCAGAACCAATTAAACACATTCCTTTAATCACCTGCCCGTCCCTTTCTCTGTGCGTGGGTATGAACGAGAGCGTGGTTACGTGGCGAACGATAGACGTGTGACTGCCCCAACAAACACGTAGCTTTCACCGTTCATCCCTAAGCTGACAGTGCGTCAGCTTAGAGATGAACGGCTCATAGGCTACAAGGTGACGGGCACATCACCAATGAGTTAAACGTAATTTAAAACCTGAAAGGACAGGACAAACAGATCCCCAGCTTTGTGCTTTCGTCAAGCAAGGTCAAACATTAAGCTTCGTCCATTGTGAACAACATACGACCGGAATAAATAGTTAATTCCAAATGCCTTTTCAAAGCCCCAGAACGTTTCGTGTGTCCTCGAGCAAAGCATGTGCCGCTCGCGGTATGCCTCGCTGCCTTCTCTTGGGAAGTTTATTCGGGAATAAGCCTACAAGCAGATATCGCCCCCGTTTGTTGAGAAAGTACACAATTTAGGAAGCTCGCGCCATTCCTCAACTGGCGACGCTTCTGCTTAGTAATTATCCAGGCCCTTTGTGTGACAATGCGCAAAAGCTTGGGATCTTCGGGTGTTTGGGAAAAATGCTCCTTGAAAGGAATGACCGGGGATAGGTCAACTATACTCGGCGACGACTCTTTTTTGGCAAGGCAGTGGAGGGTACAGGCACGCGTTCCTCTCTCCATTTTGAGCGCTGAATAACGCTGTGCTGGGCTGTGGAACGCCTTCTGAGCATGTGCTGTTGATCTGTTCCGCGGCATATCGGACGCTGCGCATGCGGCCACAGCTCATTGACTCAGCATTTTTGGCCTGGGCGATAAGCGATGCAAGGGTCTATAGTGCTCTTGGGAGAATAGAATTAGATTGCGTCCGAGGCGGAAGGGAAACGTTTCACGTGACAACTCCTTGTAAGAACGAGCTGCCATTGCCCGACTTAACAAACTGACACGGACTACAACTTCTAAATCAGGAAGACGGAAACATATCACCCTTTTAGTAAGAACCTTCACCGTTGAATGAACAGCGAAACCGGTGAGTCGACTGTCTTTCTGAGTCACATCTAAAGGAGCTATTCATCATGTTTAACGCTTATGTCGTGTGCGCCAGCAAAGCCACTGTTCAGTTTGGTTCACTATGAGGTGCATAAGGCTGTTGCGGTGTAAACAGGAAAATCTCAATTTCGGTACATATAGACCAACTTAGCACTTTGACATCACATCACTGCGGTGGCGCTGCTGTCGGCACTGCGCATGCGCAGCGCCTCAAGGTAATCAAAAGTAATGTCAAAGTAATTTCAAAGTAATTTCATTACTTTTGGAAAGTAATTGTAATGTAATGTCATTACCTTTAGTCTGTGGTAATTTGTAATGTAATTTAATTACATTTGTGCAGTTTTCAGAAAAGTAATTAGTAATGTAATTTAATTACTTTTCGAAGTAATTTGCCATCTCTGATCTGCAGGCAGTCCCTCGTTCAAGATGGGCTTTCTTCTCGCGCAGGCCATCTCCCGCCTTGCGCTTCGGGTCTCCCCACAGAAGCAGTTACCAAGACCATCGTTGCTGCTAAAAAAAAAAATGCTGCAGTTGCAAAAAAAAAAAAGAAAAAAAAAAAGAAAAAAGAGCAGGGAAAAGGCGCTTGAGTTTTGATGTTTCTCCTCTACCTCCTGATGTTTTTTCTCTACCCCAGTCTCAGGTTAATTCCACATGGTTGACATTTTTGTGTTCTTTGGAAAACGTCATGGCTCAAAATATAGCCAAAACACGAGAGCGCCGGCTGGCTGGGCGGACAAAAACAGTGCGCTGCGCGTTCTCCCGCGTGGACTACACGCGAGTGCAGTGTAGGAGGGCCCCGCAGGCGTACTGACCGGGCGGCGGGCGAGAAGATCTCCCTGACTCCCGCCGGTGCAAACTCCAGGCGCAGGTTTTTTGTTGTTTTTGCTCCTCGGTTTGTTCGAGCTGCTGCGTCGTGCGGTTTACCAGAGTACTTTGTCTTCTGCAATTAGAGCGCAGCTCTTAGAAGCCCGTTTCCGGCTTGAGCGGCGTCGCCGTTGGCGTAACCGCGCGCTGTATTATGGGAAGTTCCCATAATGACGTCACACGTAAACGTCACGTGTGACGTCGATGGGGCGACCCTCGTGAGGCTGCGCGGGTTGCACCCTCACTGAGGGAACAGAGTTACCCTTATGGCGTCTCCCCGCCTATTTGGCGGGAAATTTTACCCTCGTGACGTTCCACGTGACGTCACGATGTAGACGCCATGGCTATTGGGGAAACGTCTCATAATGCAACGCGCGATTAGACCGACGCCGCCTCGACCCGGAAACGGGACGCAAGAATCAAGGCTCTCAAAGCAGAGCCACGTGCTTGCCCTCAGCCGCAGCACGTGGCTATGGCAACGATGCGGCAGGAATACGGATGTGGAGGGTATGGAACAGGAGGGCAGGGGGCTGCAGGCACTGGTTCAGTAGGCGCGGAGCCAAACGCACGGGAGCCCAGCATATTGCCCAGTACCCAATGGAAAATGTCAACGGGGTGCTCAAGCCTCTGTTGTCCCTGACGTCTCAGGGATGCTGACCCGTTCACACACTTGCAACCGACTACGCATAATGACACACGACCTGTTCTTGAGCTTCTTTTAGCCGGCTTAAGGGCCGTTCACACGCTTGCAACCGCAGGCGCCGCGATCGGTCTTCAGAAGCCTTTGCGGAGCAGCCGACGGCTGATGCGCTTGCCAGAGTGCAGGGTCGTAGGCCATCGCAAGATGCGCTTTAAAACCGGTCTTGTCTCTCTCGGTCTTTACTCGGTTGCATGGGTGTGAACCGGGCACTTGACGGCGGGGCTCCGCAGCAGCGCATACGGTTGTAACCCGCTGCAAGAGGCTTAAATAAACGAAGACGCTTAAGACTGCTTACGTGTACGAATCCGAAAGCATTCGTACGCAGCAGCGTGCCTCACATGCAGCGCGCCACGTCTTTCTTTTTCACGAGGCGCTGTGGTGGTGACAGCCGCTCCCCCACTGGCGCAGGCGCGGCGCCCCCTCCGGGCCCCACGCAGCTTCCGTGACGATGCATCCGCGTTGCTGCGCTTTCTTTGTGTTTTATTTCTGGGGCGCGCGTCCGCTTTGACCTTGAGCGCGTCTCTGTCGGCTTCAGGGAGGAAGCATCTGCGTTGCTGTAGCTCGGGCCATTGGGACTTTAGGTGCCGTTTCGCTCTGCCTGTGGGGAACGAGGTGCCGTTGGGCTCAGCCAACTGAGGTGCCCTTTATCGCTGCTACACACAACGCCGGCTTCGCTCCATGAAACAGTTAATCGCTTTCGCAGCATGGAAAACCGCGCACTTTGTTTCAGCGGGTCGTAGTCGGCTGCAACTGTGCGATGGGGCCTTTAAAATGAGGCAAACATGCTCCCTCAGTCTCCGTTTAGGAGGTGAAGGTTTGCAGTTGCCTTTTTTAAGCACCCTCGTTTTAAGAGTAGTTATAGACATACTCGACCGTGACATTAATCGTAGGCTTTTGTACCCTGGCGCAATTATCTTTCTCTTACAGAAGTTAATATCGATTTCATAGAACACGTATATCCATTCAATAATGAAATCAAAACATATAAAATAAATGATATCAAAAGACATACGGGGTTAAATGCAGAAGACAACAAACCTCATAAGCGTATTTGAAATAATATACGAGGGCAGCTCGAGTATACGATAATATTTCGAGTGCTACAAGACCGTGAGACCATGTAGGCGTCCGTCCATGTTGACTCAATGGCTAGATTTAAGCGCGAAGATATTTTCGGTAGCTTTAGGAAGAACACCATTATTAACGGAAAATCAACGTTGTTTAACGTCGTGTCACACTAGGTCACATGAAATGACGTCACGTTTAAGATTGATCAAGCCAACATTCAGTGTGGCTCTAAAAAACGCTTTTCCGAATGATGATTCAGAAAATGTTGAAACATTGAAACACTTTAATTTGCATCATGAGGAACGTAGGCTATCCAAGAAAAAAGCCGATCCTATGCAGCCCTCGGCAACCCTATAAAGCCAGCAACGACAACAGGACACTAAAAGGAATAACAGTGGTGACATCATCCACAAGTTTTTGGCACCAATTATGAAAATGTATGCTTTGCAAGCAATCTTATCTGTAGCAGTTTTCTTTAGTGAGGCGACATCAATATCTAGGAATAGGAGACGATTTAATAGTTCAGGTGCAGTGTATATTTGACTATATGACTTCAGTTGGCTCGTTGTTAGGGAATATGCCATGGATGTATCTAACGAGTTCGGTGTACCGCAATGGTTAAAACGAAGGTCAGTGAGTTTCAGGAAAGGTTTCAAATATACCTTTTATGACAGACGTATACACTAACATTAACAGCAGTCAGGATGCATTAGAATGATACACCTGTTAGAATATTTGTAACAGAGGTAGTGATGAGGAAATCGATATTTGTTCCCCGCAACACAAATTGTGCGCTTGCCGTGTTGTTGAAAATACGTTAGCATCGTCAAGCGTGTGCAAACCAAAACAAAATATAGATGATTAACGTATATGAGTGTAACCTAAATTTAAAATAATGTCTATATTATATCTATATTATATTATAGCTATAGATGTGATTTTCTGTGTATAGATTTTTGGTAGGGGCTTACGCACATGTGCGTTTCACCGAAACAGCCGCAGTCAAGTGGAGTTCAACGATTTTTTGCGCCCGTTAGCAAGAGGCATTGTTTAGCTGCTTTGGCTACGCAGTAATATCTTTATACAGGGTGTTTTTACTTACTCTTTCCGATTCGTTTTGCAAAAGCCGTGAAAGCTACACTTATGCGGTTCGTGCAGGTGGAGTTATACGTTGCCAAAGAGGACATAGTATAGGGACATAGTCGCAACTATTAGTCGGCTTCAATTAAATAAAATTTGTTAATTTATCCTTTTTAATCAGCGCAAATCGACGCATAGTTTCAATTAGAAAGCACTTGCTGGGCATCATCGAAAACCACTTAATAAACTCCTTTCAGAAAGATATAATCAGCCGGGGTACGTACGGCAGCCCGCAGAAAACGCTCCATTTGGACGCGCCTCTAGACTTGCATTTCCCTTATCGGAGCGCATCGCTCGCGCCCGCGCCTCTGCTCCCCAGTGTGGCTGAGACGTGCAACACACGTGCGCCCTGCTTCCCTCCATGCTGCAACGAGGAGGCGAGGGGGTGGCTTCGCGCCGCGACACTGTCCAGGGGGCAGGACCGCGGGCGCAAAGATGCGCTCTGATGAAGAGCCGAAATCTAGAAACGCGTCCAAAGGGAGGTTTTGCAGAAACGCCGTAAAATGCTGCCCCGGCGTTATTACAACCCTCTCAAAATTGTTGATTTAGTGGTTTTTTCGCGATGACGCCCAGCAAGTCTATTTGGAGACTATATGTCTACCCATGGTCAACAAAAGCGTAATTAGTCGAATTTTAATGACGAGCCAGCCAATAGTCGCGGCTATCTGCCTGATGACAGTTTCGGCCTTAATGTAGCCGTGTGGCTCACACTGCACTAAGCTGTAAGTGCTTTCACGGCTTTTTTTAAACAAATCCGAAAGAATGAGTAAAAAACACCGTGTATATATACTGCTAGCATCTTTTCAGGATTAGACAAACGTTCGAATAAATCCGTGAAAGCTGCACTCATGCGGTTTGTGCAGCTGATGTTCTACGGCGAAGAGGGGATAGCAGAGGCTAGTGGGCTAAACGCAAGGATCAGTCAGAGTCAATTTACTAAAATAGGTTGATTAACTTTAAAATAAAAATGTTGCAATTAGAGGTGGGGGTTTCGAATTGGGTAAATTTCGCAGCAGTTAAACATGATTGTGAACATGATGACAGATACAGCCCCAGAAAAAAACGACGGACGTAAAGAAAATAAGGGAAAGAAGAGGTTAAGAGAGAGGGAGAAAGAAAGAAAGAGAGAGAGAGAGAGAGAGAGAGAGAGAGAGAGAGAGAGAGAGAGAGAGAGAGAGAGAGCGAGACAAAACTGCATTCGGAAGGATATGCAGCTTAAATGGAACCTAGGAACGCCTCCGGATCTGACATTTTTTTCGTAACTCCGTAAAATGCAGCCCCTGCCATATATATTTATTTTAAATGAGTTGATTTAGCGGGTTTTCAGATGATACTGCGAAATTCTCGAAACTTTTGAGTGTGTGTGTCGTTACCTGCAGTTCCAGGTTTTTCGAATCAGAAGTTTCTCATTGGAGCCGTATGTTTATTTGCACCAACTAAAAGTTAGTTAAAAATTGAGGCAAATCCTTGGGGCTAATTAATGCTTTTTCTTTTTGGCAATTCTAGTAACGTCCGCCGCGGCTGACATTTGGTTCCCGGAAAGAAAATTCTTCTGTTCTCCACCACCCTATTTTTAGGCATTTTTGAAAGCTTTCGTTGAAAAGCCTTGTATAGAGCAGGTGTACAGGGTGTTTGGAAAAACGTCTGGCCAAATCGCTCCTGCAAAAACTCCACTGCGTCACACGTAAATACGGATGGCCCTGTGCTTTGAGCCAAAGCACCCATCAATGAAAAAGTATTTGCGTTCAGAATAATTAAGTAATTTAATCATCATTATTTCAATTCAATGAACTGTTTAACTGAGTGCTGGTTTCGATCAGGAAGTTGACGTCCGGTGCAAAACTACCTAAATCCAACCGTGTTCACAAGATACAAAGTCACGCTTCTGGTACTTTGACGAAAGCGTCGAGTGTACCACTAATTTTGGTGACGGTTTGCAGGTTTCGATTCTTACTGAGCAATGGCGCGCCAGCAGTCCCGCCTCCGGTGACAACGGCGGCGTGCGTAAAAAATTTCGTGCCGTCAACACTTTGAAGAGCATTCTCTAGATTTGTTTTAGCTTGCCCCAACTAACCATATCTTTGCGACGACCTGCCTTTAACCGTTTCGGCAGAAATTGCGGTCAATCGCCCCTTCTGAAATCGGCAAGTGAAACAGCGATGCTGCATCCAACGCCTCCAACATACCAAAGCGCTTTTCAGTGCCGCGATCGTAGCGGCAGAGAGGCTTGCGCAGGCCGAGTCGGCAGTCTAAGGCTGGCCCGCACCTGCACCGTTTACCTTTAAGTTGCCGTTACGTATAAGTAACCGAAACAATCGTGTCTTCGAATCTCGCGTGGTCGCTTGCTGGCTTAGACCGGTAATCCTCGCTGCATAGATGACAGCCGAGGTCTCGGCGACTTCAACGTAACATTTCCAGAAGAACGGGAATTAACGTAAGAAAACGGGGCAGTATGAACCAGCCTTAAAAATGAACTATGCCGAGCATTTGTCTCGCGCAGCTGCGCGAAACTGCTTGTAATCAGTTGAGGAACAAAGTCTACAATCTAAAGAGCGAACACCTGGTCTCGCTGACGTCCCTTTTTGACCGTAGCGAGTAAAGACTTTCCGTGAACTTGAAAAACGGCGTGATGCCAAAACTGTAAAATTAAATAAATTCGCGAAAAAAAAAAAACTGGCCCAATATCTGGAGTTATTTTTTAGCGATGTTCATTTGTGTGTTTAGAAAATTTTCTACGCAAATTCTTCGCCGCTTCCCGGCCAGACGCCGCTCGAGAGGCTGTTGCCGCCGTCACCCAGCGTCCTCCATTTTCCTCGTGGCATCGTCCCGGACGGACGACTGACTCGAGTATTGGCACTGAAGTGACGCATCCGACTGAGCTTCGTTCCTTCGCGTGAAATTTTGTCCTCACTGACCTCCTCTCCCTTTTCGGAGGTTATGACACCGGATACAGTTTGGCGCCCACTCGCATGGCGGTTAGGAGCTCTGGCCGGAAGGAGCGTCGGAAAGTTTCCGGTGCATGCCGAAGAACCACCACCCGAACGGTGTGCGCCGGACGGAATCTTACCACGCGAACACTATTGCCGGTTTTCTGGCAAAAATAAGTTGCCAACGATTGACCACCCGAATTCGCCTCATAAGCACGCGAGGAGCCGACCGCGCCATCGGTCGGGCAGAGCAGAGCAAAAACATTGTCTAAAAAACACGCGTTCGCGCCTATTGGGCGATATAGTAGGCTGGAACCTCTGACCTTTAGTGGAATCTCAAATCAGCCCGCCTGATGATAATTTTCAAATCCTGCAAGACGTTTTTGCTCGAAGGACGGAAGTTAATGCTTTTTCTCTCGAAAGAATAGCGTTTGAGCGGTCAATAGTCGCCAACGTTCGGGACAAAGGCATTCAACGTAACAATCAGGATCGCTGCCAAGAGAGATCTTGACGGCATTTCGCGGCTGCCGTCATGCTATCAGAAAGCCGATCCGAGATGCTTGACGTACGGCCAGAATCTCTTCGGATATCCATTAGGAAGCACTGACTGCACCGGCAGGACTCCATTGATAGGTTTTTCGATCGGGAACCCTGCCAGAAAATCCAAAGGCAAAATTTTTCGCTATCTGGATTATGGAACCTGGAAATCTATCTGGTTTATATCCGGACGCTATCTGGATTTTAGGTTTTTAGATACAGACCTTCCTTTGTCTGGAATCTGATCTCGGGTTTCCAGAAACATATTTCCGGTGTCATGCAATCCGGTTAGTGACAAGTTATACCGGACTGCCCGGTGGGGGCCTAAATTAAATGAAAGCAATCTTAGCGAGTCTGGAGAAATTTCTGGTAAACGAAGGGGAATCGGCGGCCGAGTGGACCAGAGCGGCGTGCTAAGAGCACATCGGCTCGGAACACGTGAAGCGAAAGCTCGCCTTGCAGAACCCAGGCATCCCAGGGCCCAATCCCTCCCTGCCCGTTTCAATCTGGACGGTGCATCGTACCGGCGTGCGGTACGTGTATCACTATCACGTGGTGCACGTTACAGACCTTAGGCTAAAGCGGTTGCTTGTGCACTGGTTAAATCGCTCATCTACAGCTGGGAGAAAAGTCGCCCGTTAGAGGCAGTACTAACCTTCCGTCCTGTATAGTGAAACACGCACACCAACATAGGCTGCATTTGCCGGATGCGACCGTATATGCATGTGGTACTCGAGAAATGGCTATTTTGATTGGTAGCAGATGGGTAGAAGTATGAAGAACAGGCTGCGTACCTATCGGCACCTGCCTCGATACGATGCGCTACGATGCGCGATTCGTGTAAACATATCCACATTGTAAAAATAAGAGATTGTGAATGAAGCACATAAGGTGCTATCCAGCTCACTATTTTTGTCAATGGGCAATACCAGCCGCATTCCCCTCCGTCCGTCTCTCGGAACCAAATTTTCCTAAAAGAAGAAAAAAAGAAAAAACGGATATTTTATTTTTATTAAAAACTCTCCGGAACATTTATTTTCTCTAATTTACGCGCGCCAGTAGTTCGGCCAATCCCCAGCCTTTCCACCTGGAAGGAACGCTTACACCGCTTGCACAAGCCCGCTCACATCGTTGTACGTTTCTTGCTGGTGTTGGAAACCGGTGAAACAGTAGTGTCGTTTATGAGTGCTGCGTGTCGCTGAGCGAACACAAGCGCTGTGTTTGACCATAGCTCCTCCTATGCATACTGGACAAAGCCTGGCAGATCACCACGAGAAGCGGCCGCCGAAATGAATAAGGTGCGGGCGTGCAGGTGCCAACGGATCAAAGAAAGAGTCACGTGACTAGCGCCCGGCTGCGGCGAGAAGCCCAAACACACTTCTCCAGAGCGATACAACGGGCGTGCCGGGTTCTCGTCGTTGCAAAAGCTGCTCGCTGACGTCCAGGTTCCCGGAGAAATGGCTCTTTGATGCTCTGCGCTACCAAGATCCTCGCGCTCTCAAATCTGCGACCGGGCACTTTGTGGCTCCGTCGTCGAACCACCAGGGCTTTGGTAGTATAGAGGAGGCTGTGGACGTTCAGCGTTAAGATCCGCCCGCACCGCTGGCGACCGACTACGACCGAGAGAGAACCAGATCTGTTAAAACTTCTTAAAATTTCATTTCCTGGCGCCATCTATGCGGTGATCGTGGAACTGCATCGCACAAGAGCGACGGTTTTGCGGCATTTTCCGAGGTCGAATGTGCGTACTACCTATGAGAAAGGCTCTGGCTATAACGTTTCCAAAAGTTTTCCGAGCCAAGAAAGAAAGAAGGATAATGTGCGGGAGAAGATAGAAAATATGCCGGACCGTCAAGCCTAGCCACGCAACCCGATAGGATGGCGCCACCGTGTCCTCCTCGTGTTAAGGAGGCCAGAGAGTCGCGTGGTACCGAGATTTAAGAGGTCGCAAGAGCGTGAACGGGCCTTTAGCGTTGCGTGTTCCAGACCAGCCCGCGCGCGGAGCCTGAAATTGCAGTCACGGATTGGCGCATGGAAACGACGCGCGGCGTGGAGCAGGCACGTATACCGGAAACGCTGCACGGCACTTGCGTTTGCTTCTATACGCGACAGATAAAACTCTCTTGTAGGGCACAATCCCATACCGGCCGCAGCACTCCATTGGGACATGCGAGTAAGAGTGCTGTTTGCACTCGGAAATGCAACGTTGAGCGAGCCATAATTGCGAGTACTTTCCGCCCCTGCCCGCTGAGCAGGTAACGGACGGGGAGTCTCTCACTGATAGGGGCCGCCCGTTTCCTGCGAGAGGAGCGAGCAACGATGCTCTGGCGACGCGGCAATTCAAATCCCGCGGCTAGGCAAACGCGGGTAAGTGTCGAGTGATACCGGGAGGAGCGCAGCCGCGTCAGTTCAATTTTGTGGGAGGCAGGTATAGAGGGCCAATTTCAGCATTCGCTTGCCCCGCGCAACCAGTCCTTCGGGCATCTCGAGCTAGGCTGTATATCACGTTGATGCCAACAAGTGGCCAGAAACTCGTAATCCACTCCAGCCTCGTCGCAGTCTCTGCCCCATGCTGGGTGTCACCGACGTCACGAATGCGCCGGATCTTGGGCCGGATCTCCCGAGACACATCACGCTCTCTGATGACTGCGCTTCTGAGCTCTCCCCGAAATATGGAGCCGTTTATAACGCAGGCCATAGCCACCAGTTCAATGGCGTAGATGCCTGCGACAGCCATCAGCAGATAGTGCTGAATACATTGCAAACAATTATTGCTGAACATGAGTAGGAATCGTTTGCAATTTTGTTTCAGTACCTCTTTAAAGCTGTATTTTGCACTTCGCTTTTAGTGTGCTTCCTTTGCAGAAATATTTGTGATTATCCAGAACTACTTAAGGCGCACAGTGGCGGCATTTCTTAATGCGGCAAGGCATTTGTTATATTCGGTCACGCACGCAAAGGGCATTCCTAGCACCAGGTAGAAGGGAAAATAATCCAGCCGGGCTCTTGCTTGCCTCCAAAGGGGAACGCAGCTTGTGAAGCTCGCATATAACTTCTTTTTCCTATTGTCTCACCAATATTACACGATGATGCGAAGATGAACGGTGCACATCGTCATGTCCACGGACGATGGCCATATTTGTTATCATCTCTGGCAGGTGATGATACTGCAGTGATAATCAACACATCAGATGTTTGAGATTTTGCTTTTTGACAAACGGGCTCGTGGCAACAGCGGGCTCATGGGCGGTGTAAATCACTGTTGACGCCAAATACCCGGCAACAAAAAGTATTTAACATAGATGCCGAAACACTCATTTGAAAATGCATTTAGAGTATTATTTTAGCTACTTTGGCGCCGAGTGCTGCTGGCGTTACCGGCAAAGTGAACGCAAATACGTTACTTCAATTACTGCGGGAATCAAAAGTAACGCGCTACTGACCTACGTTACCTCAAAATAAAAGGAACGCGTTTACCGTTACCGTTACTGATAAAAAGTAACGCACGTTACTGTTACGTTACTTTTATTCACGAACTAAAACATACGGCTATTTCTGACGGTTGATATGCGCGTCAGCGCCATAGCTAAAATATGTCCGCGCGGAAACTTAATTACCCTCTCTTTTTTAGAGGTGTTCGTTCCCGAATAGTTTAGCAACGAAAATGCGGGAAGTATATACGAAGCTGATTTTCACAACGATGTTGGCACGACCCTGAACTAACAGAAGAACCCGGCCTCCCTCGTTAGCACAGGCAGTTCGGGCCCAGCCGAGATTGGAAACTTTGAATATGGTTTTAACTGGGTCACAACACGTCGAACGGCGCATAGTTGCTGTGACGCCAGTTTTCCGTTACCCGAAGCACACGACCGCTGCTGGTACTTCAGCAACGGCTGAATTTTCGCCATGTCCGGCGTCCTGACATTCGGCCCCGCTTCTTGTTAAACACGTCCGCGCCTACGCCGTATAGGCGTTCAACAGGTCAGCCTCGATGTGGAGTGACAGCGGCATTGTCTGGCTGAGAGATTGGCGACTAAGCATTTTTTAAAAACACACAAAACAAAATCAAAATTCAACTTTTTTAAAGTTTTAGAGAAGGCGCGTAACGCAACGGTAATTTCGTTACACGTTAGTCAAAATAGCGCAACGTAGCATGTTACCCGTTACTTTGGAAAAGTAACGAGCTTGTTACTTCGTTGTCAAAAAAAGTAACGCGTCACCGGCAGCGCCGTTACTTGTAACGCGTTACCGCCAACACTGCTTGATGCAAGATAGTTCGTTGTAACGAACTATCTTGAATGAAATGCACAATACTTCGGAAAAGCAATTGAATTACATCTGAAGATACTCGACAAGTAAGGGGTTGCAAGGTGGTAATAAAAAGGATGAGAAAGTAAAAAGAGGTGCTCTACTTCTGATGACTTCGCTGAAAATCCCATGTCTTGCCGGGATCTTTATGACTTCAAGAAGCGACTTAGCTGCTGCATTTAAAGTTTACTTTGAAATCATTCGGGACATGGCAGCATAGCTATGTACTGAAAGATTTTAGTAACAAGGGGGACTCACGTATTGTTGGCATGATAACTGGCGTACTTTAGTTTGGCAGTAGGCTCGGCCTCATGACGCATTCCACAATGAGTTCGTAATATGCCCGACCCAACTTCGATGGACTTGACACAGAATCCGGCATTGCATATCCCTGAGCAGCCGAACTAGAAGTTGATCAGGCAGCCAGACTCGACGATAGATTACGCGAGTGAGCGAGAAACGGGCATGCTCAGGAAAACCATCGGCTAGAAAAGAGCAGCCTCTATCGCTGATCAAGAACCTAGACCGAGTATTTTGTCTCGCCAGCCAAAGGTGAGGAGGAGCGCCTCGTACCTTTAAAATATTCAAAAATATATAAGGAAGGTCAAGAGGGAAACACAAGTAACTCAAGCGAGTGTCAACGAAGCCGCTTTCAGTCCCTGGATCCACTTGGCGGAAAAGTGGGTTGGTGGATCCTGAGAATGAAACAATGCGCGCATTGGGAAGGAGATAAAAAGAAAGGTTTTTGAACGAGCTTGGGAGCAAAAGTTAAACAACGATAGGCACACAAGGGGCTTTCAGGGAACCGGCACTCTAGGTCGCTGCAGCCCTCGATGAAACCAAGATGATCTAGCTTCCTTGGCTGAGGGAGTGCTTCGCTGTCACTTGGAAACATGCTCGCGCATTTTCAATACCTGAACCCCCTGATCCGGCGATTTTCGAAATGGCCTATTGCGACCGTACCGAGCGTTGGCGTCATAATCTACCGCTGAAGGAACCACTCTAGCTTCAAATAAAAGGTGTAAAATCCGAATGACGTCGCCAGCACCTTGCAAGCTGCAAGCGTAACGTGACATTAAAAAACAACTTAAAGAAAAGGGAAAAAAAAAACGGACAAGAAGACACATAAAGCCGGTCGTACTTGGGGTCATCCATTTGGTCTTCTGCTGGCATTCGGAAACTGTGTTTAGCTCCTGCTTGTTTTCTGTGCTGCGTTTGGTCGCTTGTCTCCAAGTCTTAAATCGGTTCAGCTTTGCCCTGTTGATTTGATTTTAGCTTTGCGAAGTTGGTTTTGAATTTCACAATTTAAGGTTTTAGAAATTGAAGAAGGCATTACGACATGAAAACAAATTACATGTATCGTATTTGTTTTTATTTGCTCTAATTTGTTTCTGCTCCAAACTTACAGGGATTCGAGGGAATAAAATGTGCCGCTTCCTGGACATGCGAAGTGCCCCAGGGAGCCCGAATGTACATCAGAAGAGCTTCCATATTCTCTGTGTTTCGCGTTGCCTTCCGGGATTTCCGGCATAGGCGTATCGGGTTTTGAAGTATGGTGCTTGTTGATACCTTGTACAAGTAAAATGCGGAGATCGCCAGATGTTGAGTTCAGTCGAGCTGTGAGGCGCAGTGTATTGAAAATGAACCACAAAAATATAAAACTAATTAGGCCCCACGGTTCGTTTGGCAATGGCACACTGCTGTTGCGGGGAGCGATGAACCCTCTTGTCGACGCTATAGAACGAGTGTTACTGGGGCGATAACATTCTTACTACCGGAAGTCACTGAACCCGGAATATAAAAAGTCAGTAACATACGCCGAATGGTACCGCGCTAATACAATACAGTCTGGGGGTTACGTAATAAGAACAAAAAAAAATATACATTATGTCAGGATTAGTTCATCCAACTTGTTTTGAGAAAAAACTGGGGCATCGACCTTTGCACCTGCGGATATGTTGGAACGGGTATATAACACTGCAACCACATCAGCGTTGCATCCAGACCGCCCAGGTAACTTGTCTCTCCTTGCTGCAGTTTGGGTAAGTCGGCGTTCCCGATGTCTATGGGCTACATTATGCCTGTTGTGCACGCTATGCTTTGCGTGCCCGTAATCGTTAGAAGTTAACCGAATAGGCGTATAGTTGCTAGATAATTTATACTATTTATAAAATTTTACGGTGCTAATTTGAGGTAGCTAACTGCTAGTAAGGCCGTCGCTACGTATGCGAAAAAACGAAGTACTGTCCAAATCAAACGTTTGGAAACGTGTAAAAAGATAGTCATGCGCCTATGGCACTAGAATGATCCGCGAGCGTTTAGGCGCAAGAGACATATTAAGTGATATTATATTTTATTTTGAATCATCGTGTTAACCGCTGCATAGATATGCAGAAAAAAAAAGAAACAAACAAAACAACGATGATAATTTCAGACTATTGGTGAAGATCCAAAAGGACACAATTTTTAAAAACCAACGAAAAATCTACACTCTTACACGACACAACGAAAGCAGCCCATCTTGTTTTTGAAAACTGGGTATATAATATTCTTACTGCTGCCCGATCACAAAACATATTCTTTAGAGAAGTGCGAGAAATGTAGCGAAAGTTTTTCAGTGGTGCGTTTGTATCTACCTTTGATAACCTTTAGCAACTTTATTCTCACTTAGTCCTCACCAACTGTCCTCACCCCAGAAAAGACGCCTTTGAAGAGAAATGGTCCCGCGAAAAACTTGCGAGGTCACCAGAAAGGCTACTGTCGCTACGTCCTTATGAGGCGATTGTTCTTTCACCCTTTTGCGCGAGTTCCAGAATTAACAAAGGTGCACACTTCAGTCGTGTCGTCTTTAGCACGAGGAAGGTATACATTTAACATGCCTCGCCCACATGCCTCGCCCGTGTGCATGCATCACGAGTCTGGGTGGGACGATGGCATTCTGGCTCCTATTGCTTGCCCCGGAGACAGTGTCGCCGTCTAATCTCCATCAATGGCCCGCGTGCTACACAGCGTGTCAACAACGCGTGCTCGTTTCAGGGTTACTTCGTCAACGCGCAACATGAAATTTCTCGCCGCTGTCCTGCTCGTCGCCCTGACGGCTGAAATCGGTAAGAAAACAAATCCGCCCCCCCCCCCCAAGAAAAGAGCTAATTTACAATTTTTATAGCTTTTTATAATGTGACACAAAGTTGCATCAATCGCCGGTATTTTAGGCAAACCACCACACTTCGTGACAACCTTTCGATTCAGGTAAAATATATGCAACTGAGGTTAACAAATGGATGTTGCGTCGTATAAACAGGACGTTTCGTATGTTAATCTAAAATTACTATTACTGTTGTGTGAAGATTAAATAACGTAATTTCTTATTTTTGTTACCTGAAAATGAAAGCGGAATGCATAAAGGATGAAAACATTACGCAGTATAGGCACTCGTTCTACGGCGGAAATTGTGCCTGTTGAGCGATGTTGAGCAGATGAGGACGGCTTCTTAAGTACACCTTTATTTTGATTTCAAAAATATGACATGCCTTAGAATGGAGCCTGAGAGCTACCTCTATTGGTGAAATGTATAAGAAAAAGCATGTTGGAAAAACCATAAAGATTTTTGACTGAAAACAACATGCTGCGACTCGCAGTGTGGATATCTGAAACGTAAATGGTATGTGCTAGCACTGGGAAATATAGTGAAAAAAGACAGAAATATTGAAATTAAGCTTATAAGAATATAAATTTTGTGGATATAACGAAAGCTTTAAACTTACTAAACCAAGATATATTACTTAAAAAATTAAACACATACTGCATTTGAAGAGTGTGCTTGAAATCAATGAAAAGCTCTTACAACAAACAGCCGTTTTTAAATGTCTGCAGATTAACTTCATATGAGATAACAACCAAAAAACGTATCAGACTGCAACCAATATTCGAGAGGGTTCTATTCTCGGTTCTTTCAGTTGGTTACTCCCATTAACGAGTTACCGGCTTCTATAAGAAAAATTTCTGTTTCCTTACGAGAATTATACTCATGTCCCACAAACTGTATGACTGGTTAGGCAGTATGGAAACAGATGAGGAAGGAACAAAAAGCTTAGGGGGTGACCACAAACGAATTAAGATTAAATTTGGCGCATCCAAACCAGAACAACAAGCCCAGGAACGAGCGGGTAAACCTAAACTAAGTGAAGCTCAAATACAAAAAGTATCGAAAAGCCTTGAGATCATAGTATCGGAAAAACAAGAAAGAGAGTGGACCTATGAGGATCTAATAGGAATCTTTAAAAGAGAAGTAGGGAAGCACCTATTAAACAAAGAAGAAAGCAAAAACGAAGACACACACCGAAAAGCTGGTAGGATAAGGAGGTCAAAGCAGCCATATTGCGGCGCCAAGAAGCATCTAGGGAGCATAGGTGGGCAAAAAAAGGGGAGCCTTGCCAACTGAAGTAGCTTCAACATGGGAGAACTTCCAAGAGCGGGAAAGGGAAGCATCAGCTTTAATACAGGCCAAAATTGGAAGTGCAGGAATGCAGTGGATGATGGGAAGTAAATAAAAAGATAGAAATGCGGCAAAAAGGTTTTGGGGGCACATTAAAGCGCAGGGGAGAAAGACAGATGGTTTCCAACACGTGCTAACCACACAGGAAGGGAGCAGAGTAGAGGGGGAAGAGGCACGTGAATATATTAGGCAGACAATTGAAGAGGCTTTCTCCCAGCTTGAGCAGAGGGAGACAGTGAGCAGCACGGTCAGCAGCAGTGTTGAGGAGGAACAGAATTGTGTAACGATGGAGACGACTACAAAAGAATGGGACAAGGCAGAAAGTAAGGTTCTAGCAGGTACAGCGATAGGCCCAGACAACATACCCATGGAACTAAAAAAAAACTCAAGGAAAAACAAGAAAATTTAAGTTACGGCATGTGATTAACCAAGTAGTTATGGGAGGAGAGGTACCCAATGATTGGAAACTAAGTGAAAGGAGAGTAATATACAAAGGCAAAAGAAACAAAGACAGCATTAAGTCATATCGCCCGATAACGGTAACTTCAGCTCTATACAGAGTGGCTCTGCAGACAGTAAAGCGTCGAATGGAGCAATGGGCAGAAGATATGCAAAAACTGGGCGAGCTCCAAAATGGATTCTGAAGAGATAAAGACTGGAAGATAACTTACTTGTCACCACTTAGTGTATTGAAAAAGCAATGAAGAACCAAACTCCTTTATGGGTAGCTTATTTGGGCATCAAGGGAGCGTACGATAATGTGAACCAGAAAAAAACTCTGGGGTCAGCTGAAGGGAGTATAATTTAGATACGAATTTGGTTAGGTTTCTTCAGCAGGTGTACACAGACAATAAGGCAGCGATAACATGGGAAGGAGAAGTCACACAACCCGCAGCAATATAAAGAGGACTCGGGCAGGGCTGTCCACTGTCACCTCTGCCCTTCATGATATATCTCAGTAAAATGGACAAGAAATTAGAGCAGTGCAACTTAGTTTTTGATGTGAGTTATTGGAAGGAGGAAGAATTGTAGAACAGGTAATACCAGCTAGGACTGATGTATGCAGACGACATAGTACTCATTTCAGACAGCCAGGATACATTACAGGAACTAGCTGGAATATGTGGAGAGGAAGGGGACACCTTGGGCATGAGCTTTAGTTGGCGACAAGTCTGGAGTAATGGTGTTTAATGACGAAAAGAGGGAACCCCTGAGGATACAATACATTTTAATAGACCATGTAGGAAAATGCAAAATATCTGGGAGTCTGGCTCAATGAGGGAAGGGAATATCCAGAGGAACTTGGGGAGAAGATAATTAGAAAAGGGAAAAGAAATTAATCTAGTATGAAGCTCAAGGCACTATGGAACTATAACAAATTTGAAGTGGTCAGGAGTATGTGGAAAGGAGCGATGGCACCAGGACTGTCTTTTGGCAATGCAGTACTGTGCATGAAATCTGAAGTTCAATCAAGATTAGTAATTCGACAAAGAAGCGTAGGCAGATTGGCGCTAGGAGCGCATGGAAAAACACCAAATGAGGGAGTACAGGGGGACATGGGATGCTCGTCTTTTGGAGAGCAGGGAGGCAATTAGTAAGTTGAAATTTGAACAAAGGTTGACCGAAATGGATGCTTTATGGTGGGCACGGAAGGTATTCAAGTATTTATACATGAAAAGTTTAAACACAAAGTGAACAAACCGAACACGAAAGCTTACATTTAAATACCTACACACTGGTGATGGGGCTGAACAGACCACCTCAGTGAAGAAGAGGGTGAAAGAGGCAAAGAGGAAAATGTGGGAGAGGAGGATGCAGGAGAAGTCAGCTTTAACAGTGCACAGCAGTGTACAGGTCACGAAAGTAGGACATAAGAAAGGAAAAAAACTGTTTGACAATTCACTGGGAAGTGCTTTGCTGTTCGAGGCAAGAACGGGAGTTTTGAGGAAGAGGACGTATAGGGCTGAATTTGAAAGGACAGACACATTATGTGCCGCCTGCCATAATGATAGCGAGACACTAGAGCACTTGGCTTTGAAGTGCACGGGGCTTCGCCCTGCACTCCCTGAAGGGGTAATGGATTTGGCCGGGACCCTGGGTTTTACTGGCGACGATAGAAGGACGGAAGAGAAAAAAATTACAGTGACAAAGAGACGATTAGAAGATTGGTGGAAAGTATCTAAGGAAAATTAAATGATGGACAACTAACTAGCACCGCTGAAGGCAGGCGGGATGGAGGAAAATTGGGACTCCCTCCCAACGATTTCGAATTTTTTTGTACATGAAGTCCGAAAGGTTCCAAGGTTTCAATTCTCTTTTAGGGCGAAATTCAAAAAAAAAACAACTTCGAAGGTTTCAAATTTCTTTTAAGTCCAAGTTCGCAAAGTTCGAAGTCCGGTTTTCATGTTCCTCCACAGTTTCAGTTTTAACAAGCGTTTTCACGCCTCACTGGTTTTTATGAAATCAGGTTTAGAAAAGTTCGGGTGTGATATTTAGACTGCGCGAAGTTGGTCAGGCAATTAAATGAGACGACGAGTGTCCCGGATGTGCTGGACTATTTGCCAGTGCAGAGTGACGTGTGACCATAGATCAGTAATTTTGACCGCCAACCCGAGGGGGCCATTAGCGTGCATCAAGCAGTAGTGATCAGACGAACGCACTGTTAACGGTACTCATCCAGTTCGGAACGGCCAGGGGCAGGCAGGTGGTTGAGGCTAACAAAAACCTTGAAGCGATCTGGCGAACTACCTCCCACCCCTTGCATGCTGGTGGTAATCCGATCGAACGCCGCCCGAGTGACGCTGGCATATACAGTCATGTCGTGTTAATATGGACCCGTTTAACGTGAATACCCCGCTATATGGACACACTTTACGGGGACAAACTGGAAAAATACATGCATTTTTGTCTCGTTAATATGGACAACTCACATTATGGACGATTTTTTGGGAGAATGGAGGCGTCCATATTAACGAGACATCACTTAGTAAGTTTGGTCTGTAATTTTTCTGGAGGTTTATTTTCCGGGACGGAGGAAATGCCGAGCAAAAAGCACAGAAGCTGACACAAGAGGTGGTCGAGGACCATTCTACCGTACCAGTGATGTCGGAAAAGGAAAAACGGGGGGGGGGAGCGGGGGCAAAGGGAGAGGGGGGCTCCAGCCCCCCCCCCCTCCCCTTGCTGGATATTTCGGACTGTTAAACAAAAACAATACGGGGAAAGAGGGCGTGGTAGGGCTCATTTTAATCTGAAATTATTCATGCATATGTGTAGCTACTGTCGCTCTTCACTGCATAAAAGATAGCGTAAATGGTCATTCTCGGAAAGTCGTTGTCAGAAGGCACTACTCGTCACATGCTTAGTGGTTCGGAAGTTGAAAGCTGTCTTTTCGATCTAAATAACTGTGCCGTTGGTAAAAAATAAAATAAAATAAAATAAAACATAATAATAAATGCAAGGATAGAAAGCTGTAAAAAACAAAACTATCAAGAACCCGCCGGCAGTGTTGTATTCTTGCATATACAGAACTCTCAAGAAAAAAGGGTGTAAAAGGATGTATCGTTACACCCTTTGTCCCATATAATACACCCAAAAACTTCAATTCGACGTGCAGCGCCCTACAGTCGAACATACGGCCCGAAATTTTGCGAGGAGCTTGATAGCCGTGTGGTACAACTTATTAAAATAGCTAATGTACGTTTTACTGACTACAAAAATAGAATCGGTTGTTTTCTTGGCCCTACCGTAGAAACTCGGTGTTTTCTTTATGTGGTCATTGATACGTACTTTAGCTATTTAAAAAGTTATATCGCACCGTTATCGATCCCCTCGTCGAATAACAATAATCATATCTTAAGACGGCACTGACCTAGGCTAGATATAGATCACTCTTAAAAAGTTTAACATCTCTACCATAAATAGCTTCGGCTATAGCGCGCTTCAAATATGGCACAAACGACAATCGCCCAAAGCGCGTCGTCCTTCCTCGCTCCTTCCTGAATTTATTTCTTTAAAACTAAGCATACCAGAACATTGAAATAAACGGCATTGTCTTTCGGAAGAAATGCTGCACCGCATGTAAAATTCGAAAAAAGAAATTACGAATGCACCTCACTGCTTTAGTCCAAATGAAACCGCCCGCCGGTCTTTCAAAATTTAGCCTAAAATTTCAAAGTTCGTGGAAGTTTTGACTTTTCAGAATTCAAAAATTCAAAACATTTTCGAAATCTCTTGATAAATAGGTTCGAAAGTTTGAAAATTATCGAATTTCTTAGCGTAGGAAGTTCGAAAGTTCGAAAAGCTTCGCACTTTTTAGTGCAAGCAGTTTGAAAGTTCGAAAATCATCGAATTTTTAGTCTATCAAGTTCGAAAGTTCGACAAACATCGAGTTTTGCAGCGTAATAAGTTCAAAAGTTCGAAAAGGATCTAACGTTTTAGCGTAATAAGTTCGAAGGTTCGAAAAACATTGCATTTCTCAACGTGCAAAGTTCGAAATTTGGAAAAGCGTCGACTTCTTCGTTTAACAAGGTCGAAAATTCGACTTCGGTCGAATTTTTTTATATAGAAAGCTCGAAAATTCGAAATGTTTCGAATATTTCCATCCGCTTGATTCGATCATCGAAACTTAATTCGGTTCGAAAAACGTTCGTGGCATCCCTAGATCTAACTAGCGTACATAAAAAGGCTCTTTAACTTTAACAACTGAGACCGCTTGCAAATTCCATCTGGTCATCTTTCCCCCATTATTTCTTTTTCTTGGTCCGCGAGCAAGAAACAAATACAGTCACGCTGTGCCGGCACTGACCGCGTCATATTTATTGCAGTCGGATTCGCTTTTCGACCGGCAAATTTATAAAAACACACTAAAACTTACTTCATTTGTGCATATTTACAAAGTGCAGCGGTAAAAAAAAGTGCAACTTCTGTTTTGAAACTCTACGTGCGACTGAGTCGGCTGTGTCGGCCCAGGAGCACGGGTCGAGATCTACGTCATGCCGTCGACGCGCAGCAGATTATCAGTGTTGCCAAGCTGCTTGAGCCGGTAGTTTTGGTTTCGCTGTGCCGCCGGAACGAAACTTGGATAGGCGATACCTACAAAACTATACACACTACCAAAAACAATTTATACCTCGTGATTCAGGGTCGCCGACTTCGACTAAACAGATAATAACCCAAAATTGGTAAAAATGAAGTGGAGTGACCCTTTACATGAACTCGTCACCTTGTTGTAGAGTGAAGCTTTCTCCATAGCACGTCAGAGAAACGCCTAACCCGGCACAAGCTTGGCAATTCTAGGGGTTGCCAAAGAACTCTGTGTTCTCTTCTATTGCCCACTGCCTGTGCGCTGTTGTTAATATAAAATCAGCAGCGAAACCAAAATCTGCCATCCGTTTGGCAATTGAGGTCCGAAGCTGCCGCATAAAAAACGAAGTGCTAGAAATGAATCATAACTCTGGCACTTGGGTGACGATTTAGGACCAAGGCATCCAAACTCTGGCCAAAGAAGGTGAAATGTGGCTTTATCTTGGCTTATTGGGGTTTCATGAGGCCCTAAAGTACCAGTTAAAAAGTATATTTTGGGCCAAAGAAATGTGCTACCTGGGTAACAACGTCCTAAAGTGACTTTCATATCAATTGTCAAAGGCTGCATTTGTGTTCAAGATAAGAAATACAAATCAAAGTTTATTCGCTGCAAGAGTACATTAATTAGAGATACGCCGAATTTTTCATTTAACAATGCATAATTATTAAATGTTTATACACCAACTCATCTCTGTGACGTCACGGCGCGGTGGTGGCGCGTCGGTCGCACTTCCGGCCTGGGGCTGTGGGCAGAAGTTCCCATGCCAGACGTGTATTCCTGCGTTGTTTTGAAAGGAACCAGACAAAACCCTGCCTTCTCGTCAAAACGCCGCGACTGGGGCCGTACCAAAAGTGTCGAGAAAGGTTTGAAGGTCAGTTTTCACGTGCTCGGTTCGTCCGAGAATCTGGATATGTGCCGTGAAAAGGGAAAAGCAGACGCCGTCGGACAACGATTGCTTGGGCGGGAAGCACTTTGGGTTGAATACACGGATACTTGTGGTCATCAGATTTATTTGTTTTGTTACAACATGAACGCCAGAAAACCGTCAAGCTGTGCGGACCACCTGCGGACTACGTTCAGTGCGTCTTTCACGTTCAAACGGCCGCCTGATTGTTCGAACTGTCGTCTGCTCTTTCAAACGTTTCTGCTTGTCGTCTGCTCTCTTAGACGACGCCGGTCCGTAGACCAAATGTTGGCCCGGTACTTGCGATAAGAAGTAAGTGCAGGCCTCAAAAGACTTAAATTTGAAGGTTGGTAAGCAGGCTCGATGTAAACAGTAGATACAAGGAGATGTTGATCATTGTTACCAGTGACCATCACCGACTTGTTATGCCTAATTCAGTTGGTCCGATTTTGCTTGCGATTTTCAGTATCGACGTCGACCATCTCAGCTACGGTTCACGCTTTTGCAGCCCGAGCGGCGTCGCGACTGAAAATTCCGAGCGAAATCTCATCATGCGAATCAGGCTTTAGCGTATATCCTGCGGCGTCCGCGCGGAATGAATCACCACATGTCACATTATTCACCCGAAGTTTTGCGGTGTAACGAGCCTCGATAATTTCGCTGACGCCGCTCAAGATAGTCAGACATCGCCAGGAAGACGTAGAACCAACAATTCGAACGCAATAAAGGGCAGGGGGACTCACACTGACGCCGACAACATCGCATTTCAATGGTGTGTTTATAGGCGACGGCGAGCTTCTTGCCCACACACCCATCGCGCATGCGCGGCGCCGGAGACGTCCGCTAGGGGCGCTCCGGGCGCTCCGGTTTGTTTGTAAACATGAGTTGGTGTATACCGCGACATTTTTCGTTCTCATCTTGATAACCAATTTAATTGAAACCCTCCCACAATGCACGTGATTAGCAATATCTACAAGAATATAGCGATTGATTTTACATATTACGTCACATAATTTATTTAAAGCAATCTTAATGCTGTGTCACTGTTTTGTGTGTACAATCGCGAACAGTATGAACGGGAGCGACGGAGCGTGTGGACTTCGATACATGCTGTGCTATTCGAGGCTTATCAAAGAGCGTAGTGAGAGAGGGAGTGCACATCGAAGTAAGCTCCGACTCTCGGAGGCCCCATCCCCAGTCCACAGTCCCGCTCATACTGTTCGCGGTAGTATGGTACCCTATATAGGGTTAGGTTGTATTGCCTAACTCTAACACATAGAACAGCACTTAGACACGTACAAACGGCACAATATGCCGCAATGAAAGCAATGCTATTTTGTTATAAAAAATGTTTATTTTGGGTATAGCCTAATAAATATATTTTACAGCAGAACACCTGCAACACCATATGCCGACTTTAAGAATTAAAATTAATTCTAGCTTTGTGCAGTCTCCATTCACAAACGTTTCGGGCCCAAACATTGACTAACCGCTCAGTTCGTTTGCATAAATGTATCCTGGAGTTCCGCATATTCAAAGTGACTAGGGTGCTTTTTCATTAATCTATGTTGCTACTAAGATGTTGAACGCTTTGCCGGAAAATACATCCTCGATGTAGTAACTACGAACATTAACCCACATCTTGCTATCTTATGTTCGATCGCGCGCGTCTTTGGAAATAAACTGATCCCTCCCTTTTTAGATGCACCTTCCCGATACACATATTTCGCAATAATTTCTTCCCTGGATGTCACATCTTGCTATAAGGTTATCTTGGAATTTGTTTGCTAAGGATTTGTTGATCTCCTTTGAGTGCCATTTACTAAAATTGATTCATGTCACCTACTTTGGAGCTGGCTTTTTGCTCTGTATTTATTTTGTTTTTCAGTTACCTCACATGTCATATTTTTCATGTGTAATTCATTATTATTACCAATTCTAAAACTAGAACATGATTCAACTAATGTTTTGACACTCAATGCCGCCATTTTGAAGTATGAATTTTTCTTTTGTTCTCGTTTTTTGCCTTTTTCTAAGACTTAGCGTACCGCATTGAATATTTTGTTGAATTAAATTGCTTAATGACCTTATTCAAACAACACTGACCCCTAAATAGTTATATCTGAGAACTTTTGAATAAACAACATTGATTTTACTTTGGTTTCAGACAAAAACAGCCATATCAGACCAGGTAGAACCCCACATGGGGACATGGCAAGTGCTAGATAGAGTGCGCGTCTCTAAGACAACCAACCAAGAACCGAAGAAAGGTGTTTTCACGAATCTATAACCCTCTCCATGTACACTTTTTTAATTCACACGTAAGCGAAACAGAAAAGTTTATACCAGCTTCATCATGCTAACAAAGACTGGTAATGGCAAGCACAAAATGTGCGATAGGTCTTCAGGGAAAAACGAATATGTCGTTAAAAATCTCGTTAAGCTGTAAGCCTCGTTAAGCTGTGAGCCTACGTGTGCTTGCGATACGCCTGATCAAATTCAACTTTTGCTTTATTCGCTGCAGGATCATCCCGATATTACTGGAAACCAAGGACAACATGGCGGAATGCAAGGTAAGTTTCTGTCTGGTAGTAAAAAATGCGAATCTATTCTGTTCAACTCAGCCATTTTCATGAGGGTGCTATTTGACGAATTCTAGGTTTAGAAAACCAACATAGGTTGATTGAAATAAATTTACAAAAGGACGCAGTTTTGTGTGTCGATATATTTGCCCATTTATTGATAATGCGGGTGCAGTGAATGTCCACAAAGGTGTTATACAAGAAACAGTGCATAAATAAGCATTACCATGCGAGATATGGCTCGAGAGATACATAACATAGATAACACACTACGCCTTTCTAAAACCTATTAAATAACATTGCCTTTACAATTTCATGCCCTTTGCACCTGAAGGGTTCCCAAAGGCTTAAAGCGTTGGTCGAGCGGATCTGCGTGAACCAACGTACTATGTAGGCTAGCCGAAGCGCGCGGACTTTCCTGGAATTTGTTGTGGAAACGCTCTCAGTAAACTTCGGTGGCTGAAACTATGGACGATCTCAGAAGCTCCCTGACTTCTTTATTTATTCGTAGATCTCGTGCACTCACTGCATGGCAGGGTGCAATTTATAATATAAAAATGTGTCCTCCGCGTATTCAGCACAATCCTTCGATTTATGTAACGGTTTCCAGTCCCTGACTGTCCTAATTGAAAACAAAAATTAGGACAGCCAGGGACTGGAACGTTACGATAGGTTCCAGAGTTTACAATATAAAACCACCACATAACCTGGGGAGGGGGGGGGGGGGTCGTCTTGCGCATTGTAGAAAGAGGTCACCAGAGTTGACAAAAAACAAACAAACGGGGTTCTGGCGAGTTGAGGAAAGTGTTTTTGTTTCTGGTTCCCCATCTTTTGTAGAATCTGTAGGTCTGGGCTAGCGTTTCAAGTTCCAGGCAAAACTAAATATGATAATGTTCCAAACATGAAGGGAGGCGAAACAGGGCGCATTTCGGGCAGACCACTTTCACGCCTTGTACAAATCTGAAGACGGCGATTCCTCGTCTTTAGCCGGATCAGGACAAAAAAAAAAATCTGAGGGTGGAAGTTTCAGATTTTTATGTATCTTAGTATTGACATTTTGGCCTTAACATATATGTACCTCAGTATTTCTATTTCGGGATACTCCTTTGAGTGTCTCTGTCCAGCCCTGGACCGGAGTAAACATATCCTTGTAGCTCTAATCTGTGGATTTTAAGGAAGGACTCGTTGTATTCTAGTATAACAGAACGTGGTTTATTTTTAGTGAATCTGATTTAAGTAAAGCGAGCGAAGGCATGTCCGCCTTCGACCGTCTTTCGAACAAGAAGAAAGGGCCCGCACCAAGCGTCGGTCCAAGAGTGGGGCCCGTCTTTTAAGACCCCACGGTGGGGCGCGACCTCCCCGAGGCACCCCGTCCCTCATCGCGGTTTCTCGGAAAGGGGCGCGGTGCTTCGGTCTCGGCTCGTCTTCGAAGTCGTTCAAGCCTCCTTCTTCTTCCCGGCTCGGGCATCCCCAAGTTCTCCTTCTTTTTATTTTACGAAATGCTCTTTGCCGCCGACGGTGACCGTCTTGGAAACGTCTCTGAGAGCGGGAAGTGCGCGTGGAGGGGCGCTCTTGGCATCCACAAGTGTTCTGTCCACACGGGCTCGTCCCGGGGATGAAATATGGGAGTCGACAGGGCTCCCGGACTTCCCTCCTTTTAAGTATTGGACAAAGGATTTGAGATGCTAGCCCCAGAGGAAAAGGTCGAAGGGAACCCTTGTGGTCGGAGGTCAGTTCGTGCGACAGCCTGCCTGTGGTGCAAGTTAATGCTGCAGTAGGTGTCGTGGTGCTTCTAGACCCCGTCGCTGCTAGGAAAATTTTATTCTGGACCTAAGCGTCAAGTCCGAGGTGTCCGGGACATCTCGAAACTCCCGCAGCTTCTACGGTGTCCACTCTGCCAGGAAGGTGTAATTCCGGTTGTCGCTTTATCCGCAACTGCTTAGTGGGCGGCCACCGGGTGGTTAATGAAATGCGCCATGAAACTGTCACTTTTCTCACTAACTTTATTGTCGGTGACGGAAGAGGTAGAATATGAATAGTATTTGCAAATGTCGATTACCATGGATAGGCGCTTACTTTCTGCCACCGAATACTCCACCTAGCGTACACCGAATATAAGGGGCGACAAAGGAGCTGTCACTGTCCTGGAGATAGCTGATTCACCGCATTTAAAACGCAGGCGATCAGTAACTTTTAGGAGAGTTTGTAGTAGGAGTACGCTTTGCGGAGCATTTTCATAGGTGGTAATGCTAAGTTTACTCCTACTAGGAAGAATATTTTCGAACACGTAAGCAGGCGGATTGGTAGATTAAGAAACATAGGTGCAAGTACCGGGAACCTTAACTTGTGTCGGTGAACGAACGAATAAGTGGGGGTCGCTAACCGATGACGAGTCCTTCTTTTTTTCTTTTTTAGCAGGAAATCGGATGATAGGGCTGACTGTTCAAGAAAGACTCAATAGCGGTGGCAAACCTAGCGTTCTTGGTGAGTGTTTCCAAATTGCGCTCATCCTTTTTTGTTTTCGTAACTTTTCATCATTTATAGTTCGACCAAGAATACCGAGCCGCTACGGATTCAAGTTTAGACAAAATTGAAGTGTCCTTCGGCTATCTTTACGACAAGTAAATATATATGCCGCTGCACTAAAAATAAAATGAAAGAAGCCATACGACCTTGATGAACGAAATCGCGAGACAGTTTAGGAAGAAACCACATGGGACCATTCTACAATTTTCCTCATTGAAAAACGTAAAAGTAAATTGGATGTTTGATCTTGACTGTCGGCTACAGTTTAAAGGTTAGATGCTGGATAAATGCCATTATAATTTTTACTTGGCTTTGATCATGTCCCAAAAATGGCTATTTGAATTATTTCATACGGCGCCCATCAGCCCACAAAAATTTTGGTTTATTATTTAGCCGCGCTTGAAAAAGGGTCGACACGTGTAAAACAGAAAACAAGGGTTTAATTGGCGTACTTGTGCTAGAAACAAAAGAATGAACGAGAGCCGATAAAGCAGCAGCGAGTGGGGAGGCGTCGGCGTTACACCTGGCTACCGAGAGAGCCTCTGACTCAGCAAGGTCATGCTGGGCTCTCTATCTACTACACCCGGTATCTCGAACGCTTGGTCCTAGAATGTTCGAGCATCGTACTAGGTCGAGACTGACTCGGCAAGGCCGTGTCCGGTTCCTAGTATATTATACTCGGTGTAAGAGTAGACACGAATCTTCTAGAGGTACGAAGAAGCCAATCCTCTCAGCCGTGCACGCGGCAATTTGAGTGAAACACGTGTATAAGATTACCTTAAATAACTTAAAATCGCCAAGCCCATAAATGAAACTACTCAATTTTCTTATTTTCGTTCATATGAGATTTTCAAACGTGAACATGGAAAGGGGTCATATACGCGTATATGTTTTGGTTTTTCAGTAAAGCTCCATGGATGAGAGGCATCATTTAAGTGATGTCGAACCGCCTGCATTGCCGTCGTGTCTAAAATCCGTATCCTTGTCCCGTTAGAAAAGACAACGTACGTCTAGCATAAGCAAGGGTCGAAGGTCGCAGAGGCACGCGCAATATTTAGGTTTAAAACGAATCTGGCTTTTATGTATTCCGTCTTGCAGTTCGTTTTTGAAATCGAGGCTTTGGCTTACGATAGTCGACGGTCCCGACAAATAAACAAAGCCGGTAAAAAATTTGGTTTGTGGACTCAGAAAAAGATGACCTAGGTCAGGTAATGTTCGCATGATCCGCCATTTTATTGCTTGTCAAGACGAGGTAGTAAACCTACTGAATTTTATTGTTCATGCACATGTACTATATGCCTTTTTCGCATACAGGTGCTGAGTACGATGACATGTTCAAGATAATTGAAGGTGAGGAGAAAGACAACAAAATAAACAAGCGAATAAACTGGTTTTGTATTTTGCTGGCGTGTTTAAGCCGGGTCGGTGCTTCACAACTGATATCTGAATCAAATTTTGACTACACAAAGTCGGTATCCCCCACCCTCCGGTACCTGCTAAAATTACCCGGTGCCGGGTACGTAGTTTATGGGCACCACGTAAGTTTGGTTGACGGCGAATGGGGCATGGGGATGGCCGTTGGAGACAAGTGCATTTTGAATGTCGGTTTCCTGTAGCATATCCCACGTTTCCCAACAGTGAACATGCCAGTTTTGATTGCGCCCATGTCCTGTTTCTCGTTCTCCGGGCCATGATCCGGTCCCAAGGCCGTTTGGAGGACCAAATATCTGTTTAAATGAGTCCGACTGAAAGGGCGCTGAATATGCCCCTTTGTACCAGGTGTTTTCATCTCAGCGAATGCTGCGCTTCTGCGGCCCGACACCTGTATCGTCTTCTGTAGAGATAGGTTGACTATGTACGGGTTATTTTTGAGCGCTGTCCGAGCCTAAACAATTCGCATAAATAATCCAATGAACGGAGCGAAATTTAACTTTTCATGAAGGTGTCTTCCGCTGGTGCATCTCTAAAACTCCATTTGTAAATAGAACAGCTTGAACTTTAGAATTATACTTGAACACGAAGACATCTCAACGCCACAACCATCCTTGCCAGCAACAACAATCCTCATGCACGCGAGATGCTCGAGGTGCTCGCTAACGAGGACAAAAAGAATCGCGTCTGCACCCATTCTACCACCGTCGACACACAAAAAAGGACAATACCTACGAAGTGTCGCGCCCCGAGCAACAACAGCAAAAGCTTGTGGCGGGTCAGTTCAAAAGCAATACTTTTTAGGTATTTCTGTGTAATTTTTTTGTGTAAATTTATAGAAGTGTGATTATTGGGATTAATCTATTAGTGAAATAGGTTTATTCATGTGTGTGATAAGCTTATCGTGCTCTACTTTGGTGTTTGAATGAAGAAGCAAGCGTGGAACGAAGAACTTTATACTAAAACACCGTTGGTAGTCAGCTGTCTCTCCTCTCATGCCCTTTCTTTCTGCGTGCTCAAGGATTATTCGAAAGTTCAAGCTGATCTTTTTACAAGTATGTACCAACACGCAACACTCTTAAACGTTTTATGTAAGTCCAATTCAAAAGAGTGGCTCTTAGAAGAAAAAAAAAAAACTCTAAGCCTTAAAAGTTTTGTGCATTTTCTTCTATGCACAGTGTAAGAACGAAAACAAACCAGCTGTTTAATGCTGCTACTCACAGACGGTACGACACACGGTCTGGTCTGCTGGATCTGCTTTCGGATGTTCGTCACGAAGAAGCTTCTGCTTTCTGTTGTGCCATCTGTGGGTAGCAGCGTCCGCCAGATGGTTGATGCGGCTAATGACTTTGATTTCTTTGCCAATGCCAAATCTATTTTTGAATACTAAGCGGTTAACATCACACCTGTTACTTTCATTAGAAGCTATGATCAAAATTGTTTGGACAGAAGAAATGGCGGATTGTTAATGTGGATATTTTTTGCAGATCGATCTGTCGCTGTTATGAATGCCCTTCATTGGTTACGATCACGCGGTAAGTCTTCTGATGCGAGAGAAAATAGGTTAATATTTAAATCTCCTCGACAAGAAGAATATATCAAAGTTGAACTTTTATTGTACTTTTTTCGTTTCCAGGAAAGGTCGAGTTTTTATTTTAAATTATGATGTCGTGTACTTTTTGATCTAAGAATAGGCTAAATGAAAAGTTCTTATATTTATTATTTTGGTTAACATTTCCCTCTAGTATCTTCACCTTTCTTGAGACAAGACAACAGTTGATGAAGCAGAAAATATTTGGATGACACCCGGACTGCTATGCCAGACTTTAATTTCATACGACCGTTCACCTTTTCAACCCCAAAAAAACTGTAGAAAACAAAAAGGAAATTGTATATTTTGAAATCCTGCACTTTGTTTAGCTTACATATGCAAATGTACACACAATTTTACTACTTAACTGACAGCTCAGATGCGACTATAAAAAAAAAGAAAAACGGATACTGAGACCGGTGGATGGCCCTTGAAAACTGTACACAGGAAAACAACAACAACAACAACAACAACAAAAAACAACACAAACCCGCTTAAATAAGACGCTACCTTAGGAGCGTGAGATCCTGAATAAAAGCATTTTGAAATTTTTGTATTGCAGCACAGAGCATGGATGCAGCAGGGAACGTGAGAAGTGAGTTATAATTTAAACTAATTTAAACGGTCTTATCAGTAAACTGTTGAGTTTGACTTAAAGGAAATCATATTGAAGAGAAGTTTGTCTGCTTAGGTTAAAATTATGATAAAAAGAAGTAACGACCAAGTCTAGTGCGCATTTTGTACCTGAATGCATTAGACAACACCAAAATGTGACGCTAGCAGTTGTAATAGAACGCGAAAATTTGAGAACATGACTTCAGCTGGATCAAAAGATAATTGAGAAAAACGAAATTTCTCTATGCCTAATATCGTTAAAGCAAGAAATGACACTATGGGAGAACTTCTCTTTCTCTCTAAGAAGGATTTTCACTCCCATAGTGTTATTTCTTGTTTTAACGATAGAAGGCTTAGGTCGACGTCGGGTCATAAGGGAATTTCGTTTTGTTCAATGATCTTTCAATCACGGCAACGACATGTTCTCAAACTGTCGTGTTCTATCTGAACCGCCAGCGGCACATTCTGGTGGAGTTTGAGCTTTCTCCGATGCATAGTTTATTTACCCGGGCCAAAAAAACACGTTTCTCGTTTCTCGGAAACTCCCTGTACTTCTGATACTTACTCTTAAAATTCCTGGCGTGCACTGCTTCCAAGAACAGATTTAGAACGAATCACTGCGATAAGAAGAGCGGGTGAAGCCACTAACGAGGTCGAAGACAATTGTTTGTCTTGAAAGGGCTTCCGCGCTCTTACATTGAGGAAGTGTCATGATCTGGAAGAGGACGATGAAGAGGAGCAGGGCGAGACTGGGAGAGGCAGAAGGGAGGAACTCGACAGCGACCTGAGAAAAACGCTCTTGCGTGTGGCATCGTAAAAGGTTGAACTGCGCGAGGAGTTACGGCGGCCTGCGGAACTACTGTAAAACCCTTTATTTTCGTGGCCCGTATCTTTTGCGAATCGTTCTTAGAAAACCTAATCACGGCCACTAAATTCCGCCAATTCCAGACACCTGCATTGAAACTCTCCAGGACTAAACGTTTCACATGCCCTTAAATTTCGCAAATTTTTCAATTCGCGAAATTTAAGGGCTTGTGAATATTGTCACGAATGACAAATAATGAGGCGATAATAACTGAAGAATCTAAGCGTTTAATGGGGCGAAATTGTGCCCAAAAATAAGAAGGGAACAGAAGAAAGCAGAGCGTCACGGGCGTCGAGGTTGGCGTGACAGGAGAGTCGAACGCTGGAGCGAAACTGGCTCAGGATCGCCATGCGGATCGCCTTATGTGCACGCGGTGGCTTCCGGAACAATCGGTGTAGAAGGTTTGGCGACGAGAACATTCGCACCTCGAACAAGCAACAGGATTCTCGCATGTACCGGAACATCACATTAGAGTCAACAAGAATGCCTACCCGCGGCCAGGAATCGAACCCTGGCTTTCTGCGTGGAAGGAGAGCGCGAAAACCGTTGGCCACGTCCGCGCTGCCTACTTGACCAGCTGCGCGCGCGGCAATGTTAATGGTTTTACAGTATAGTCGGCGACAACTCAAAGAGGTAGGGCGAGGGAAAAAAGGTGGGAGGGAGTGAAATGGACGCAATGCTGGCGATGTGAGGAGGAAATCCCTCCCCTCGCCAGCGTTGCGTCCGCTTCCTCCTTTTTCGTCTTCCCTTTCCTTTTACTACCTTCTTAACCTGCAACATGCTATAGTGTGGCCTCGACAACCGATCAACACAAACGATCAACTTGTAGGAATTCCCTCGCTGTTAGCCGCTCCGGAGAATGGCGCAACGCACTGGTTCAGCATCCCGTAGGCATTAATTGACCGTTCTCGCCCCTCTCCACAATCCCAAGAGCCGCCACGCATATGCTGCGACGGTCTTTTATCAGCGGCGGAACGGCGCTCGCGTGGCCAATTTCACTGGGACCCCTCGTGGTGGAAATGACTGTGGACGGTTTGGCGAACCTGGTCCAGCGCTTTGGATTTCCAGGTTGCACACACAAACTTCTGCAGCGTGTCGAATCAAGGACGTCCAACACCGATTCATAACTTTGGCGTTGTCCCGAAGGCTTGATGGACAACCACCTGACGCCCAGATCCCAGGAAGGACAGTGGCATCAACGGCAGCAGTGTCCACCAATACGTCCACCTCACAGCCAGTTTTATTACACCACAGCTGCCGCTTTGCAACGTGGGATCTGTAGCCCTCCTACATGCGCGATAACCCTGCTGGGTGTCTTCGCGACCAGAATACGAGGCGGCCCGAACTGTCTCGAGCAGTGGCGCCTGCTTCCTATGAACTACAGTTATGACCGCGTCACGCATGCGTAGAACGCCTGATGAGATCGGTCTAGTGCGGCTGGACATGCGGACATATATGAGAACAAACTAGACTCGTACATTTATTTATACGTTTACTCTTCATTATTTTAATATTGAATATATGGTTCCAATTGGTCAGTTGTTTCACCGTTCAACTCAGTCGGCGCTCTTACCTCACCCATTACAAGCCAGCAAATAGCACGCCGGGCTCGTTGCACCCCCGCAGTTCACTTGTTTGAGTGTAAGTGGTCTTGGCCGGACCTCGTCATTCAGAGGACGCTTTCCGTGGATCAGTGTAACTGGTCACCGTTCACCTGTAAGGAAATGCAGGTGCGCAGGAAACTTTAAGCTGGTCTTTATATTACAGGTATTATTTTTTTTTTCTATTCGTTTTGTAAATTTTATTACCTATAGTATGCGGTATGACGAGCCGGTTTTGTTCAGTATTTGTGGGGGCGTTAACAAGCAATGATAATCTTGTGGGAGACTACATTCCCATGCACTCTTATGAAAAATTCACAGGGTCTCTTATGTTATCCCCAAGACGACTTGAAGGCGAAAGCCCAAGCGTCGATACCGGTGATAGCGAACCTCCGAAGAGAGTTCGCTCTCTGACGACGCACTTTAGGCGCCGTTAATATTATGGCATGTCGCACGCCCGCTCTTCACCGCTGCCCGGGCGAGGTTGTCCTTCTCTCCCGCTGGGTTTGCTCCGCGCGCGCGCCTCCGCCGATTCTGGCACAAGTAACGCCATCTCGTGGATCAGTGGCGAACCGTGGGTTTCGGTACCTTTCGTGTCGCCGACGTGTTTTCGTACTTTTCTTGTTGTCAACGTGTTTTCGTTCAAAGACTTTGAGGGTCGACTGAAGGATGAGACATATGAGGCTTTCGCTTTAACGACGGCCTCGTGATATGTTTGTATGCCGCCAATATTCCCCGAGGCCAACGTAAGCTAGATGTCCATTGGCAATGGACATGGTACATTCAGTGATTCCGAAATATGTAGAGTTCGGCTATTCCTGTCACAATAGTGGTTTACCAGGAGTTAGCAACCCCAATTCCCTACTGGACATTGATTGTAACAGAGCACAAGCCCACTTATCTTGCCGGACTCGTGTAAAGCCTGTAGGATGCAGTCGGCTACAGTCACTCTCGGGTTACGGGTTTACAAAGAAGGCTAAATAAGGACGTCGCCTTCTAGTATTGAAATTACGAAGGCTTCGTGCGAGGGCTTCATGTGAGTTCGCTTCTTCTTCTTTGTATTCTTTTTCTTATGACCAATTCGTCTGGGCCCGCATCACACCGGTGCAGTGCGGTTTGTGGTGCACGGAAGGCTAGAGGAGAGAGGGGAGATTCCTTCCCTGCCCTCCAGCCTTCCGTGTACTAAAGTGGGAAGAGCTTACTGCACTGCACGGGTGTGGTGTGCCCCAGACGAATAGGCCATTAATCTTCACCTCTAATGATCGATCCGAATCATCTAATTGGCGTAACTATTTTCAATCAACGTAACGTTGTCTTGAAACGTGAAATACTCATGTAAAGTGTGGAACATTAAAGCGGTCTCTTATTTAATTACCTCTTCAGTTAGTGATATTGCTTTGATCATCTTGTGCAAGCGAGATGAACGAGTCTAGCAGCGTCCGTGAAACAAGAGATAGATACCAGGCCTTTTGTATCTACAATTAAATTATTAGGGTGGGTGACATATTCATTAGCTAAGGGAATTAAAAGTAGTAATAATGAATGATGTTTTGCATGCAATACTATATAGTATTGCACAGTAAAAAAGAAAGGCTGGACGTGATTTATTATGTTCATCCTTCTTTGTGATTCCTTCCGAGGTAGCACATGAAGGGATGCTCACGGGGGCCTCAAGTGGGTAAAGTGGGTAAAGCACACGGGAAACAAACACTGATAGGCAAACGGCAAATAAGAAATATTTTCAGAATTATTTTGGGGAAAACTGTTCGATAAAGGTAATTATAGCGAAATCTTTGCGATTTAAAGTATTTAAATTGCGTTTTAAATCATCTTGATTTTTATTCTCTCCCTGTGCTGGTGCAAACCCTGTGATACTCCCGTGCGTTTCTCATCAGTATGGCGTGGACATAGTCATTTCGGGTTGCCCGTGCGATACCCCGTGGGTGCCACCTCACTTGTGCGCGGGCAAAGTTAGCGTAGTTGGTCGCAGAGTGAGGGCATGCCCACCTGGGCTACCGACTTAGGACAATCGCTGGTACAACTTCGGCTACTCCTGGGCACACGCATCTTGGGCATGCCTATTTCGGGTTGCCCGTGCCATACCCCGTGGGTCCCACCTCATTTATGTGAGGGCAAAGTTAGGGTAGTTGGTAGCGAAGCGAGGGCATTCCCACCTGGTCTACCGACAGAGCACACTCGTTGGTACCACTAAGGCTACTCATGGGCATGCCCAACTTGCGAATGCCTAGTTTGGGTCGCCCCTGCAATACCCTGTGGGTCCCACCTCACTTATGCGAGGGCAAAGTTAGCCTAGTTGGTTCCAAAGCGAACGCATGCCCACCTCGGCTACCGACTCAGCACCCTCGTTTGTACAACTTCGGCTATGCGTGGGCATGCCCCACTTGGGCATGCCTATTTCGGGTTGCTCGTGCAATACCCATGGTTCCCACCTCACTTATGTGAGGCAAAGTTAGGGTAGTTGGTAGCGAAGCGAGGGCATTCCCACCTGGGCTACTGACATAGCACCCTCGCTGATACCACTTCGGGTACACGTGAGCATGCCTATTTCAGGTTTCCCCTGCAATACCCTGTGGGTCCCACCTCACTTACGCGAGGGCAAAGTTAGACTGGGTGGTGGCAAAGCGAGGGCATGCCCACCTGAGAAACCGACATAGCACCCTCGTTGATACCACTTCGGTTACGCCTGGGCATGGCCAACTTGGGCATGCCTATTTCAGGCTGCGTTTGGAATGCCCCGTTTTCCCACCTAACTTATGCGAGGGTAATGTTAGCGTAGTTGGTGGCAAAGCGATGACATTCCCACCTGGGCTACTGTCATAGCACCCTTGTTGGTACCACTTCGGCTACGTGTGGGCATGCCCAACTTAGGCCGCCCTTGCAAGCTCCCGTGGGTCCCACCTCGGCTATGCGGGGCAGAGTTAGCACAGAGGTGGACTCCACAGGCGCATTTCCATCTTGAGTTGCCAATGCAATGCCACTGTCGGTCCCACGTCGGCTGTATGGTGTGCAAAGTTAGCATGCAGTGGGGCTCCACAGGGGAATGTCATACCTTTGTGGGTACCACCTCGGCTTTACGGGGACGGGAGGGGGGGGGGGGGGCGAGTTTACACAAAGATGGCACGTTCCGCAAATAATGAAAATATTTGTTTTTAATTATCTTTTCATTTTAGAGAATACTGCGGGCGAATGGTTAGCCTATACAGGTGCGGAATAAAAAATTATGCAAAAGAACGCACTTTGAAACTGAACAAACTGAAAAAAAGGTTGAATTATATCAGCACGCAGAAATACCCATAGAGGAGCAAAAGGTTTACTTTTCAATATTCACTATTCAAAGTAAAAATATACTGCAAATACCTAACACTTCTTGACTTCGAAATCCGCTTATATGTCAATTATAACAATTTTCAAGAATAAAAAAGCACCGACAGCATCGCAAATAACTACACTCCAAAATGGTGGAGGGTAAACAATTCCATCCAGTCACGTTGCGGGGAAAGAAGGAAAACATGAAGCGATTAGTGCGAGGAAAGGTTGGTGCTAATGAGATCTGATTATAGTTTCTTGTGGTTTGTGTTATCAAGGTCTGAAGGTAATTGCGTAGATAAAACCTAAAATTATTTCGTATAACAAATATTTCCACCTGGATGTTTGCCTACGCAGCTGTAGAGTCATAATTTTATTTCAAGTTCGAAAATAAAGCTCATACGAAATTTTGAAAGGTAACCCGACTTTTCGAAACCAGCTCAAGTTCGAATTCTCGCACATACAAGCAGATTTCTGCCGACTATAGTTTTTCAAAAATAATTCTACTTGCTTGCATGATGGATAGTCTAGCCTTGTAAATTTATCACTAGATTCCAAAACCGCAAGGATTTCCAGCTTTGAATTTCCTTTTCTTTAGTGAGCGGATTTTTAAAAATACGCTAATATATTCAAGCTTGGAGCGAGCAAAAAATGTTAAATAAGCTTAAATTCTATATCATCGTAATTTAATTTGTTTACGCCTAAGGAAGCCAAACTTACGAAGGAGGACGAACATATATAATCACTATGAGCTTCCAGACAGTGGTTTCAAAAATTATAAGACGAAGGTATTTACACTCTGAGACTGCAAAAATCGGCAAGCTACAACCATCATACCCAAATTATTATGGCTTTTTTGTGGGTTATGCGGAGAGAAACTGTCTTTTCTAAATTTAGATTCATAGTCCATTCGGTACACCAGTGCTTTATGCCTGAGAGTGATGATTTTAATATATGCTGTCGAAGAAGTTTGATATATGCTCAAATAGTATCCAGTCATCCGCAAGCACTTTACACTTTCATGAACTATAGAAAATATATTGTTGATATATCTTGAAAGGGGGCAACAACGGTTCTAGAACGCTGCTCCGAGTCACACCAGGAAATACCATAAGATAATTAACCATTAATGTCAAATAATTATATCAGTGCATGCAAAAAAGATTTAAGCCATTGGACAACATGTACAGGAAGACCAATATTTTCTAATTAGAAAAACGTATGGCAAATTGCTAGGCAATTCTGTTGGATGAGTGAAATGTTCGAGCATCACGAGCGTTTAGCGACAGCTGCACTTCGTGGCTGCGCCGATATACAATCGGTGTCACGTAATGTCTATTTCTCGCTAAAGTTGGCGGGAAACTGAATTTGTGTATAGACCTTTTCATCCTCCTCCGCATGGGCGCTGCCATCTTGGAATCACGTGACGCGGCAGCCATTAGGTTGCTTCAACTTGCTGCTCCGCTCGCCCCTCCGCGCCTTGGCGGATGCGCTGTATTCGTGTTTTTCGTCGCGTTTCATCACGCTTTCTTGCCTTACTTCGGTAACTGTTAGTCCGATACGTCTACCCGACAACTAAGACATCACGAGGGTTCAAAGGTTCTTATGACAATTGAGGGTTGTTTACTTATAGTGTTGGAACATTATCAGTAAGAAGCGCGTATATTTATATCGCGCATTTAGGAACGGCAGGCGTCAAGAATAGTCAGCGCAAGGAGACTATCTGTATTTCCTGAAAGTATCGTCCTTTGTAATCATAATATGTCGAAAACAGTTTTTTTATTGCGTGAGGAAACTCGCGTAGGAGATAACAACGAACGTTTAACTTGTATTTTATCTGAGGTTGGAAGTAATGGTACGTCAACATCAGGCAATTTGTTTATTCATAATATCAAACCTACATGTGTATGAGGTTCTCAATCTTTTTTTGCGACGTAAACATTCGGTTGGTCGGTTTACTTATAAAGTTTAAGAAATTGTATACCGTGCTCGCTCCAATTTCGACAGTCATTTAAGTGATTTATTGATTATCTTTAGATAACCAGTGCCATCCACTTAATTTATTTTAACACAAAGGTTGGGACTTCCCGCGTAAGAAACTGCCACAGACAGTTAACAGTAGCGAGTTTTAGAGTAGCGTGCAAAAAGGAATAACGTCGTTTCTAGTTGCAAATACAAAACGCGGTTTGGGTTCGGCGCATGCGCAATTATGAAGACGTTTTTTGTTTTTTTGCGTACGCTGTTTCATTTTTGCCAGTATCTAAAATTCGCAATATTTGACGCCGAAAAAAAAAAAGAAGAGCCGTCTGCATAACAATTATTTTAGTCCAGGATTGTCGATGGCGAATAGAGGTTTACTTTTCGTAGCTGGTGACGCCAAAATTTACAAAGCGGATCTGTTCAAACAAATAAATATTTGTTCACACAGGTTGGTGAAGTGGTGCCTAGCGCTAGAATTCAGGCAAAGTTTCCGAGGTTTCTCCTCCTGCGCCCTTTATTTATATTTGACCAATTTTACGGAAGACAAATGCCAGATTTAATTTGACGGGCCTGTCACTTATATCATATCTTGAGTACTAAGCAAATGTTCGTATAAAATAATTTATTTCCTAGAGCCAATATCTAGAAATGCTGCTTATGAGTACTTTAGCAGGGTTGATAATTTAAGGAATTTCCTACTCGGCCTGTCAAAACATGCTCGAGCGCTGAACTAAAAGGAAAGAGGCCGAGTCGGTATTACTTGTTTATATCAATTATCTGCGTCATTCCACAATATGTTTTTAGTCTGCGAAGTTCACTAAAGGTTGGGTGCCCACAAAAACCAAAGAATGAGTAGTAAACTCGCGAGTTCATCTGTTTTGGCCGATTCAGCAAATTGCTAATCAAGCTGTCGATATGCTTCTTTACGTTCACGTGCTAATCTCTTCATTAGTTTTTTCTTCTTTTTTTAATGGAAACTGGTGTTATTGGGTATGGCCTTACACGGTGGTAATCTTCCCTGTACATCAGTCAGACGTGTCGCAACCGGCCATAATCAGATACATCAAACGGGTTGGTAAACAAAAGCCCGAAATTTAGGCTAAAATACACCTCGTAGTCCTCAAAGTGGTTCAATACCACCGTTTCATTGGTTGTGTGCTACAAGGAAAATAACCGTATCACAAAATTAAGGAGAAATAACGTAAAACAGCAACATAGGCGCGTTCACGTTGAAACCGAAACCAACCGAATTGAAGCAACCTAATGGCGCGTAGTGCGTCAGCGCCCTCTATCCGCCGGTGTGGCAACTACTAAAATGAAAAAGGTCTATAGGTTACATGACACGAAGTTATATGACGTCATTTTCCCCGCTATATTTAGTGTGAACACTTAATTGGTTAGAGGTCACGTGACGACAATTTTCCAGCTAAATCTAGCGGATAAATCGAATAGCGATTAAGGCCATGTGAAGTCATTTTTCTCCGCTAAATTTAGCCGGGAAACTGAATTTTGTGTATAGGTCACGTGAGATGACGTCATGTGACATCTTTTTGTAACACTGCGCGCGTTGTCATTATGGGGCATCACAGACGTGTACACCAATTCAATGTAAAGCAAGTAGGCAGGCGAGTACTCTGGTCCCTCCCAAACTAGTGTCATCTTGTCGGTAGCAGGGGTCTTCGTACTTTTCTTTTTGGGTCTTACCTTTCACGGTTGTGTGACTTCAGGCAGCGTGTTTCTTCTTGTCTGGCTGTGGGCCTATTTAAGGATATGGTCTGGAAAATCAATCTTTAGCTGTCGTTCGCAATTTCGTGTCTCTCCGTCCTCTTTTGTCCCCTCGCTCCAGTGTTACCATGTCTACTAATTCAAGTTCCCCGCTAATTTTAGCGGTGAAACTGAATTTGTGTGTAGGTCTGTGACGTCCCATAAAGCAACATTGCGCCCAATACTATATGGCCTGAATTCGTGTTGAGGTCACGTCACATCATTTTTTCCGCTAAATCTAGCGGGTAAACTTAAACCGGCTTTCACTGAATCCGGCTTTACTGCGAATCCGAGCTCTCAAAGTGGATGCCTATCGAAAGCTTTACTAAAATCTCGGAAGAGTCCTGACTTTTCAAGGTTACGGGCATTCTCACGAATAGATGAAACATGATGATTGGTTGTGTACAACCCTTTCCTAAAACCATGTTAAAATGGGGACAAAATATTGTTAACCACCAAGAAGGAAGCAAAGAAATTTCTGGTTCTGAAAATTCAATACAGGAGATAGGCTTAATTCGGTACCGAATCACCGAGGATTGTAATTTTAACCGTGAGGAATTTGAGGCATGCAAAAAAGTTATTACTAACTTACTAATCAGTGTATATGTTGAGAAGGCCGTTTTACGTGGGTAGTAATCTTTACACACTGTATTAAATTTGAGTTTGAATTCCAAACACACTCGTCGAAATACGGTATTTGTTCTAAAACTCGGTGTCTGTAGAAGACTCCAACTGTCTATGCATCCCGATTACGCATCAAACAAGTATTGATATGAAAATTGTGCACCGTTTTTCGTTTCATTTCGTACACTTGAAATCTATGGTCTGGCTGAAGACCTTTTACGGATCTATCAAAATGTATCAAAAGAGTAACAATTTTCTAAGTACGCATGTCAGGAAAGTGTCGCATGCTCATTTTGGGATGCACCGCAATTCCCCACAGAGCAGGAAAATGATGAAATATCCCCGAACGAGATGAGGTTACCGGGGGATCTCATATGGAGATGTCGGCGCTGCCCACCTTAGCCCACTGTCAGCTCCACGAGGGGAACTGATTTGGGCTGCCCACCTAGGCTCCCTGTAGGCTCCATGAGGAGTTCCCTTGTGGGCTGTCCAAGTAAACCCGCTGTGGGTCCCACGAGTGGATCCCCTGTGGGGTGCGCAAGTAGGCCCCCTGTGGGTTCCTCGAGGCAGGCGGTGTGGGCCTCACTACCCGACTTCCCAAACCGACGGGAAATACTTGGGCTACACAAGTGGGACCCTCACAGCCCCCCCCCCTCCCTTCCCCCCTTTCAGCGTCCAGTTCGTGCTACTTGTGTTGTTCGGCGCTTCTATCGGACAATATTGCAGTTTAGCTACCTGCGAAGAAATATTGACATGTCCGGGAGCCGCCATGCTCTACGTTTCTGAAGCCGTCAATGAATATAGATGCATGCATTGCTAAGAGTGCTCTGAAATTAGTTTCACGAAGGAATCAGTTTGGGTTGAACGACTACCGCATATTTTTTGTTGGAACGATTATTACTCCTGACTTCATTTAAGTCTCGTTTTGTTTCTTCTTGTTCGTAGACCCCGACTTCAGCCACCACTTTGAGGTTCTCCAAGGTGAGATTCCCTCCGCATGTCTCGCCTGTTTCGGACAGCTGCATCAGCGATGTCGGCCAATGGCATGTGCTCTATGGAGAAAATGAACGCGCTGTCATTCCGAAGCGCGTTAGCTCGGGCATGCCATTCGGTTCTGTCTATAACGGGTATTTCTTTACTTTCCACAGAGAGGATTCTGAAACTGTACGGAAGTGTCTATGCCCTCCAAGGTAAAGGTACGAAGACCGAGAAACGTGATCACTCTTTCTCTTTGTTCTGCACTCTCTTAACACAGAACAAGTTTCATCCGCCAGATTTTATAAGAAAGCCGTCTGGAAGAACCGTCATAAAGAACCGCCACGAAGACCTGTTACCTCATGTGACACCAGGATGTCACATGAAGCCCTGACGTCATGCGACGCCGCAACGTCATGCGGCATCGTGAGATCACGCGACATTATTAACGTCGCGTGACGGCGTAAAATAGCAGAGGCACTTGACGTCACCATGGCAGGTGATGTCAGTTAGTGACGTGACACCATGTGACACCATGGAGTCATGTGACCCCTGACGCCACGTCACCTTGAGATGTATATTATGTGCTGCGCTCGCTCACAGCGCCATCTGTGCCGCCCAGTCTTTGTCAGTATGATCAAGCTGGTGTAATCGTTCTTTTCAGAAATTCCTTCGAAACCCAAGTCGCTATTTTCCTTTAGTAACGCATTAGGAAGGGTTCAGACGTGCTGCTCAAGGTTACCTTACTCCCTGGCGAACAAGATCTTGAAATTGAGAAAGAAAAATGAAGCACTGAACACTCAATGCACGTCGGGGACGTTGGGAATGCAGTACTGTGCACGTTACTGAAAAGGTGTAATCAAGTACAATTAGAAGCACTCTTGATTCAAAAGCATGAAGATAGATTCCTTTGTTACTTTAAAAAGTAATTTACCGTTACTCGCAAAAAATATTTGTTACTTTTCCGATTTCTTCAGATTTTCAAGCAACCAGTTTTTGCCGGTTTGAAAACGTGTATTTCGTATTGTTCATCATTCTATTAAAATCACAAACTAACAAACTACTCATCCTTTCAATCCACCAATTTTGGCAAACCTTCCTCATGTCGGATACATGGTTAGAGGAATCCTTGCTAGGTAACTGGTAGAAACATTGTGCGCCATTAGGAAGAAAAGTTGGGAATATTAAAGGTAACAAGTAATTTTAGTACTTCCAGAAGTTGTCAAATTACTCGTGTAAAATGATTGCAGAATTACTAAATGTAATCGGCAATAAGTAATTTTGTTACTTGTAATGTGTACCATAGAGATCGGGAATTTACCCTTGGTTCTTCGTTTAAAGCGCCACTGACAATACAGACTATGCATTTTGTTTATTGTCCCAAACACATGGAAATTATTCTTACACACGTTCCTGAACTATAAAGTTTCAAAACTGCCTAATGGCTCCCAAAAGAAAGTATAAAACCTTGCTCGAGTCAATAACAAAGATGGCAAGCTGGTGTCTCCCGGTTGATTCTTACTTCTTGAAAACGGACAGTCGCAATGCTATGACGTGCGCTCTTCGTCTAGTACTCCCGCATTCTACTGGTCCATCTTCGCCTTCATCGGGTTCGGTCAATCGCGTTTCTATCAAACATCTTCCTATGGCACCATACCCCACATAACAAAGAACACTCAGCTTCCTAAAACGAGAGATTTTCACTTGGCACGTTTGAAGTTTGTTAAAAAAATGTCACCCTTGATTTCCCGGTAATTGTCGGTACAGGTAGTGAAGCCGTCGAAAGTCGCCATAGCGAGAGTAAGCAAAATGCGTGGAGATGTCGGAGTATTTATCTCTGCCACGCCAGGGCTGTTTTGTTCATATATCGAAAGTAGCCGCGCGTTGCATTCGCAAGGTCTTTATAAGTAGTTTTTTAAAATGTCATTATTAATGTATATGACGAAAATGTTACTCGCAAATCTTCTCAACTTCTTCACCATATTCGTGATCAATATTCTAAAAAAAACAACGTAATTTGAAGAAAAGAGTATGCGTCTTTTAATTTGTTTTGTTGGTGCAACGCTTTTCTGAAGCGTTTGAGACAATAATATATATCTTAGGCTGTTATGCATTACAATTATTGTAATCAGTTCTGTGCGGGCTTGTTCCAGGGACTCACTCAGTAATTGAACCGCTCGAATACTATGACCATTAAACAACAGAATTTTATGGCGCCAATCGTACTGCACATTTAATCGTGTTAGGTGATGTTGAACGACTGCAATTGCAGTATGATAGCCAGGCTCACAAAATCGGTGTCAAAGTGTAAATAAAAATAAGTTGGTGCAGCCGATAGGACTACGAGTTCACTATTATTTATAAATCAACAAAGATATAGTGTATACTTTTTTGTGTGCTAAGTGAATTCACCGATGCTTCTGGTTCATGTCCTCACAGCGCTTCACGGTGGAGCGCCTGCCTTTGCCCGTTCCATGGGTGAGTGAGAGGCCTCTTTTTTTTAATCGGGACAGCATGCTGAACCTTTTTTTATGTATCTACATTTGCAGGATTGACTACTTTGAACTCGATTTTGATCTAGCTGATGTGCTGCAGAATGTTGAACCAGGATTATGTGTTAAGATTAGGATTTCATGACTCACTGTTTCTTCACAGCCTCGAGTAGTTTCAGTATGAAAATGATTTAAAGTAAAAGCGAATTGACACCATAGATTTCTAGCTAAAATACATCAAAAGCAATGTTTCAAATTCGGTATCATAAAATGCATATCCGTCTTCTGAGTATGCTGCACCACCACTTCTTTCCCACAGCAATAGGATTTTTTGGGATACCAAACCGTGCTTCCGTCCGGAGACCCTTAGATGGTAAAAACGGGGAACACAACATGCAGTCAGAAACAAGAGCGTCGAAAAAGGCAATATAAAATTAGACGTCCGTGTTTCTACAGCTTAATTTTGGTCTGTCTTTGAGTTACGGCGACTCTGGTTTACGCTGCAGATGAGAAATTTTGCTAACACACGCGGCTACCGTTGACCCAACGCACATAATCGGAGTATTTCCCTTTGTTTTGGGAGAAATGTCCGGCGTCATTTATCGTCAGGGACACCAGTCGAGAGAACGGCAGCAGCCGTCTCTGCTGCCTTGGCGAATCCGGTATCTCGGTGTGCCGGCGGCAGCCCTTCCCCGCGGTGCCGCGTAAATGCGCGAAAGCGTGGATATGCCCATGCGTTCTTTCGGACATGCATCGCTATGCCGCTAGGGAGGATTTCGGGCTGCAGGCGCGCTGTCAAGTGCAAAGGAGCAGAGTATAATGTATTCTCCTAGTAAAGTATTTACCTTTTCTTCGAGCAGACAGACCACATTGATTTTTACCCAATCTTTATCTTCCCTCCCGAGCTACTCTCGCAGTTTCTGAGCCCTGGACGCTAGGGATTGCCTTTGTTGAACAACCGGGCATGATTTATTATGGATGCTTTCGTCGTCTAGCGATTAATTATTACTATGGTTCCGTGTTTTAGTTATCTACAGATAATCACCGAAAAATAACCCCGGAAGGTTTTTTTCTCTAAATCGATAAGAACCAAAAAGCACCGAATTGAAGCTTGCTTTGAGAAAGAAAAACCGCAGTTTCACAGCAGGAAACTTTTATAAATAACTTTCATTATGTCGAACCCCAACACTGACCGCACTGAGCTGTTTGCGACGCTGCTTGTTTCTTCGGAAGTTGTTTCTATTTGCTTTATTTAGTAATAACGCATATAACGTCGTATTGTCTAGAGCGCGCGAAATATATCTTTGCTGTTACCATATGAGACCCGATAAGCCCAGATTTGTGAGTTTATCGGGGCTTATATAGTAAAATTTCCGATTTGTGGGTCGGTACCTATTAGTGATATCACAAATAGACACCGAAAAAAATGAAAGCCGTTTACAACTCCCTGTAACGCCGAATTAGAGCGCAGCTCTTGAGGAGGAGGGGAAGGCACGGGAGGGGGGGTCACGTGACCTCGGGGGGGAGGTTCACGATCTGGGGGGTCACGTGACCTCGGGGGTCACGTGACCTCGGGGAGGTGGTTTTGAGGGTCATGTGACTTCGGTGGGTCACGTGACCAGGGGGTCACGTGACTCGGGGTGGTCACGTGACCTCCAGGGGGTCACGTGGTCTGGGGGTCACATGACCTGGGGGGTCACATGACCTGGGGGTCACATGACCGTACGGTTACGCCGACGGTGACGCCGACGCCGCTCAAGCCGGAAACGGCCGCCTAAGAGCTGCGCTCTAAAACACCGAATTTGGGCAAAAAATAAGAATATAAAAAAAACCCGAATGTAAAGAAAAATGAGTACCGAATACACGGAACACTTATTATGACCGTCGTGATAGGGTGATGCAGGAAACCCATAGTTCGTTTTTTACCTGCAGTGAATTTTCGTCGTGCCAAAACTTATTGGAGGTTTGTGATTTCCAGGAAGCCGTGGCGGACCGAAATAAGGCGGCGACATTGCTGGGCTCGTGAGAGCCAACAAGCATTGAGAAGAAGGGAGTTGATATGCTGGTGGGAATCTTAAAATTACCATGAAAAATATCTCTGCGATTCGGCTCAATAATGCTCAAAATAAACCAACCCCATTCATAAGGCTGTGAACATCGTATGTTGCCTGTTTCACGAAATTGCTTTTGCAAGACCGAATAAAAACTAACCACCCTCAAGACACAAAAATTTTTTAGGATGCCTGTCTGCGCGGAATCTTACTTGATCTGGAGAAAGTCTCGTTTCAGAAACACAATAAAAAGGCTATATCTGCGTGATTAAAAATCCTGTTGCTAGTATTTGGCTGCACGCGGAACAAGAAGGTAGTGTTGCCGTTGGGCGGTTGATGAACTGAGCAACAAATTGTAGAGCCCATCCACGTAAAGATAACAGCTTTACGTCAATTTTACGACAACTTTACGACAACTATACGTCATCAATACGATTTACATATGGCTGCAATGAAGACACGTACACGATTTCGTTGTTTAGTTGTCTTTATTTTATTCTTTGTGATTAAAGTGATAGTTGCCTTATGGTCACTATGGTAAACTGCCATTGGTTGTATTTGTACTTCGGATACGTTCTTGGTAAACGTGAGGTCGATACACGTTCTTTAGTTGGTCGTTGGTATACGACTATTTTAGACAACTAAACTTGAGGAAGAAAACGGGAAGGGACGGACAAACACAAACTTCCAACTCTGGGGTCGTTGTTTGTGTTTGTCCGTGCCTACTCGTTTTCTTCCTCAAGCTTAATTATCCCTACCAACCCGCTCGTTCTGTACTGACCATTTTCGGTTTTACAGCGACTTGGGCTCTTTATCAGCGATGCTGATAAAGAGTCCAAGTCTCTTTATCAGCATCACGAAAGCGAAAGAAAAGAAGGTTAGATCGGCGCGTTCTGCCCTCAGTCTCGTCACAGCTCAATCTCAGCTGAGATAAGTGAGTGACCGTAGATGATAACAGGAGATCAGGACCTCACTATCTAATAAGGCCAAGGGAGGATGACTCACTACGGTTGCCCCTCTTTTTATTTATACTTGCCACGACCAATCGGAAGGGAGGAGCGCCGTTTAAACGTGACTTTTTTGTTAACATTCATGGTCGCCTTTTTTTTCCCCGAGCCTAGTACATAACATCCTCGCTGCTAAACAGAACTGAATTGTAGCCAAATGTTTTAATTATTTTTGCGCAAATTTTGTCGTTACCGTATATCTAAATAGGATAATTAAATTGAGAAAAAAAGCACTGTACACCTTTTGTGAACGTGAACAAGTGTTACCACAGCGAGGGTAAATGAGGTTAATTTTCAAGGAGCCAAATGGGCACGTCGAGAGCTTTGTCAAAATTCACGAAATTCTGAGGCAACATTCTTAGTCTGAGGATTGTCACAATCGACGTCCAGCTTCATTTTGTTTCTTAGTTGAGTATTTATTTTTGAAGCTTGAGAAAACACACGATCAGAATCCGCTTTCGACAGTAGAAGTGGCAGGATTTTCAGAGCCCCTTCGGCGACGTTGGGAAAGGCCATACGCCAGGAGGACCCTTGTCAGCTGTTGCTCCGTGCCAGGCATGACCTCCTCTCCAGCGTTCGTTATGCTAAAGTGGAAAGAATTGGGAGGAGCTTCCGCTTCGTTCTCGACAGGTAGCCGACTATGGGCAGGTTGTATTTCCCGAAGTGCCAGAAATCCCCACAAACCTTTTGGTTTGTGGGGACATCGAGGCAAACCCAGGCCCGACTACACAAGAACTCTTAGAGAAAATAAGTACTAATGTTGAAACACTGCTAAAGCGCACAAGCAGTCTAGAAGAGAAACTGGAAACTTTAAACACAAGGATTACAGCGACAGAATCCCGGTTAGAGACACAGGCAGATTTACTTCGTCAATATGTTCAGACCTTAGAACAAAAAATTGACGATTTGGAAAACAGGGAACGTAGAAATAATCTAATCATATACGGACTAAACGAAACGATAAACGAAAACCAGTCTGACCTTCAAAATATGGTGCTCAACGAGGTATTCGAGGATAAGTTGGGATTAACCATAACCAGTATGGAGCGTATCCATCGGCTTGGAAAACCCAATGACCGTTCCCAACGTCCTGTAATACTAAAACTGATGGACTATCGCGAAAAACAACTCATACTTCAAAATGGAAAGAAACTGAAAAACACCCGTATCTCAATAGGCGAAGACTTCTCTTTTCGTGTGCGTAATATCAGAAAATTACTTTGGAACAATTCACGTATAAATAGGGATAATGGAGACAAGGTCTCCTTAACCTATGATAAGTTAAGAATAAACAGGGCACTGTACACCTGGGACTACGAAAAGAATGATAAGGTACTGCTAAACCAGCCGATGGGCCAGCCAGTGGACCAACCGGTTATCCACAACCGGGGAGGGACGTCGGATGCGCCAGCACACCAACACCCGTCAAGTTCAAGAGCGTGACGTAGTTCACAAACAAAACAAAGAGAACTGAGACTTGTATCCCTTAATGCAAGAAGCGTTATTAATAAAACAGATCAACTGGAGGCTGTGGTGATTGCTTATGACCCGCACGTTATAATGATTACCGAAACATGGTTGCACAGCGAAATCCAAGATGCAGAGGTGGTGCCCCCGAACTACAGATTAATTCGAAAAGATAGAAGCTCCCGAGGGGGTGGAGTTGCCATAGCCATCAAGGATAACCTTATCTGCCATGTTATGAGCCAGATCGATAACTCCGAAAGCATATGGTGTAAAATAAATTTTTATGGACTGTGGCTAACGCTTGGAACGGTGTACAGAAAACCCGGTTCATCACCGGATGACTTAAGTAATATCCTTCAGTTTTTATTAACACATACTACTAAACAGAGCAGGATTATAATCGGAGGCGATTTTAATGCTCCCAATGTAATTTGGTCGGATGACGGTGTGGCCTGCCACGGAACTAGTCTATCTGATGTGCTTATTGATATAGCATTTAGCCGGTGTCTTCGACAGTCTGTCGAAGAGGCCACGCGGATTACTGAAACATCGAGCACATTGTTGGACCTCTTACTCGTTAGTAAACATTTTGACCACTGTAGGGTAAATGTTCATGAGGGCATCTCGGATCACAAGTTAGTATTCCTTACGTGCGATCTTAACGTTTCTCAAAGCGCCCCGGCTGAAGTGAAGCAGTATTACGATTACGACAGAGCAAATGATGAGTCAGTTATTGATTACCTAGAAGAGCACCTTGATGGGTTTGATGAGGAGACTGATGTAAACGAGATGTGGTTAAAATTTAAGAGCATTACAAATCACTGCCTATCTAATTACATACCCAAAAAACTAAAACGATAAAACGCAAAAACCCATGGATTACCAGAGACATTTTGCAGGCTAAACGTAAACTGAAAAGACTTCGTAAGTGCCGCTCACCTGCTATTCCTGAACAAAATGGAAAACTAAAATCAATGATAAAGCTAGCTAAAGAAGCATATTTTACGAAGTCATTGCCTGATTTCATTACATCGTCTCCTGAAAAATTTTGGCGTTATCTGTCCCCTCCAAGGTCTAACATCACGCAGATACGCATTGATGACAACGTCGTGAGTGACAGGAGCAAAATCTCTTTTGAGTTTAATCGCTATTTTCAGTCCGTTTTTTCAACTGAGATAAGCGAATCGAACACCATTCCCAGCGATGAAAGATCTGACGCGTACAGCTTCATATCAGAACAGGGTATTGTGTCACTGCTGTTATCACTTAACGTAAAAAATCGACTGGCCCAGATGGCCTACCAAACATGTTTCTTAGGAGATATGCTGAATGGGTTGCTAAATATTTTACGTGTATCTTTTCGAGGTCATTCAGGGAATCTGCAATACCAGACGACTGGTTAATAGCAAGAGTTGTACCAGTTAAAAAAGATGGTAATCGGGACTCAATTGAAAATTATCGCCCCATTTCTTTGACTTGCACGTCGAGTAAATTATTGGAGCACATTGTAAACAAACAGTTAATATCTTTTCTTGATGAACATGACATACTAAATGAAATCAACACGGTTTCCGTAGAGGGTTATCTACAACAACGCAACTAATTGAATGTTACCATGAAATATCCCGTCATGTAAATGATCGTTTACAAGTGGACGCCATTTTTATCGATCTATCAAAAGCGTTTGATCGCGTACCTCATCACAAGTTAATTAATGTACTCATTGTCCTCGGTGTTTCTTCATTATTAATAAAATGGATAAGAGCATACCTTACAAATCGGCAGCAGTTCGTAGATATCGGTGGTACTCCTTCCGATTTGTTAAGTGTATATTCAGGGGTTCCACAAGGTTCTGTGTTGGGGCCATTGCTTTTTCTGATATACGTTAACAGCTTGTTTACTATTAACAGTAACGGGCCAGTAAAAATAAGAATGTTTGCTGATGACTGCATAATATACACTCCTATAATCTCCGTGGATGACCAGATTAAACTGAATAATACCTTATCCGATATTTCGGCATGGTGCAGCGAAAATAACATGAAAATCAATACCGGAAAAACTCAATAGTACATGCATATTACAACAAAAAAGAATGCATTGTGTTTTGATTATGAGCTTGATGCAGTTAAGCTTTCCAAAGTTGATAGCTACAAGTACTTGGGCGTGATTATCACGAGTGACCTAAAATGGAACAAACATGTGGACTATATAAAAGAAACAAGGCAATAAAAAAACTCTGGTATCTGCGAAGAAGGCTGTTTAGGACACCTCCTTCGGTTAAGACTCTTGCGTATAAAGCTCTAGTAAGACCAACCCTAGAGTACGCATCCGAAGTCTGGGATCCCTGGCAGGTCACACTTTCAAGGGAGCTTGAAAACGTACAGTCACTGGCAGTGCGCTCAATCTTTTCTGACTTTAGGAGTACTACATCTGTTACGACGCTGAAACGACAGGCTGGTTTGCAGCCACTAAAGAACCGAAGAATGTTACAGCGCCTGAAATTGTTTTTTTCAAATATACAACAACATTATTAGAATTGATAAATCCAAATATGTGAAGCCGAAAAGCTACCGGCTAGATCGTCTGCACCACCCGAAAGTTTTAACCGCCATTGATGCCCGTATAAATATTTTTAAACAGTCATTTTTTGTTCAGGCAGTAGAGTTGTGGAATAAACTTCCTGCTAGTGTCGTTGCACTGGAATCCCTTTCTGAATTCGAGAATGCCATAAGCGTATTGTTTGACCTGTAAGTGTGACCCTTCTTGTGGGTGTATGTGTGAGTGTATATTTTTGGGGTGAGGTTCCCAAAGGTTGATTTTGAAAGCGGTGCTTGAGGTGTATATTTTTGTGGTGCGGATCCTGGAGATTGCTCTGAATGTTGATATTTGAAAGCAGTGTTGTATTTGATTTCAGTGTTTGTATTACTCCCTCCTGCCTTGGCCCTTGAAGGGGCTGGCAGTATTGTGAAATAAAATAAAATGAAATAAAAGTGACTTTAGGTGCCGGAGTTTTTATTCAGGCTCTATGAGAAGAACATCCAAAAGAGTGAGGTAATAGTCTCATTATATAGGCGCGGCTTAGGTGCTCCAAATGGTTTCAGGGTTTGCGTATTTAAATACATACGATTCTGCGGCGCACCTTAGAGCATTATAGCGGGGAGAGGGGTACATAAAGCGTTAAAAAATGAGCATTGTAGATATGACAGAGGAAATGGGGAGGAAGGTGACCGGTTTCAGGCTCTCTCCCGGTACAAACATAGAATTGGCTCTGAGCCTTCCATGTTGCGGTGAGCCATTTGGCAACCGTTGTTACATCCGTAGCCAGAAGTAGCGAGAAAGGCCAAGGAACCAGCATACCTCTTTGGTCGCATGACACGCTCGAAAGTAGCCAATTGGGCGCGAAGTAGCCACAAACGGCAACACTACAGGAAGGTGCGTACCCCGTTGGCTTCAAAGGCGTGACGTCACTTCCGGAGAAGGAGTGACAGTGTCGAGTATGCCCCATACCACCTAGAATACAAGGTCTGCGCGTTTACTCCTCTTAACGTCATCACTTGTAGATGCCCTTAGCGCCCCCTATGTAGACCGGATGAGTATCATCGCCTGCTACATCGCCTGCGACATCGTCTGCTACATCGCCTGCGTCAGTGGTCTTTTGCAGCAGATAATGAAACACATGCTCACGCCGAATCGTTGACGTGAAGTGTCAAATGCATGAGTGAAAATGCCTTACCTATGTGCGAAGGGCTGCGAAGCCCTTCGCTGGACGCTTGACGCTCGCACTGGACGCCATTTTAAGGGTGCTGTTTTTATTGGTGAACTCCATGGAGCGAATTATGCGACAAATAACTGACGAACGCCACCCGACGGCACGCTCGCTTTGCGCGCGACGTAGCAGCCACCCTGGTGATTCCACGCGCAGAGCAAAAGCCGCCGGGCAAAATTCGTAGATTTTTCGCAGCATATTTGTCCCCATGGAGTTCAGCCTTTAAGGTCGCTGCTTTGCAGCGTTCTTCCGCAGAACGAGCACGCTGGCTAGCTCACGTCTCAAAGGCAGGAGCGCGTGCAAGCTCGCGCTCCTGGCCGAGGGACTGTTCGAATGCACGTTGCAAATGAACTGGAAGCTCGCTATCAGCTCGCGCTCAGCGTGATCGCGCACACAGCTGTGGCCGCCAGTGAATGCGACGTCGTTCTGACGTGGCCCCTACTCTCGTCAAGCTTCAGCTTGTTTGCCGCTTGGGGCAGGTCGGGGATCTACTAACGATGACGTCATGAGCAGGCCTTGTCTTCGAGGCGGTATTGGTATGGTTCGACGATGACGGTAAATGATCAAACCTTTTCCTCTTGAAAATCTTGGTCGCAATCATTCCAACTATATCGTGCTACACGCGCAAAGCGCGGTCCACACCGACACGTATTTCGCATTCGTGCACCGGAACACGTAGAGGTGCCCGCTTCCGGTTCTTACTTCACCACTCCGTTTGTACGTGTTCTGGCATTCCCACTTTTCCGGGTGCCCGTATTCTGACGTAGGCGCGTATTGAGGAAGTGGCCAATCACCGAGCGGGCCTCATTCCCGTCGGTGGTCACGTGCTCTTTGTGTGCTTGACGAACGAACGCTGTCTTCGGCGCCGGGAACGTCGGTGTCAGTCGGTGTCGCCGAACTCGTGGTTGGCCGTGGGCTACTGGCGCAACCCGCCGCTCTACCTTTTTGCGGAGGAACGGAGAACCAGAGCAGCGGTGACGACAGCGGCGGCGGCGGCGCGGAAACGGTGGAGGGACTGTCGGAACTGAATGCGTGAAGCCGTTTTAACGAAAAAAAATGAGCGCGTTAAAACAGGAGTTCGTGTGCTCCGCCTTGCAACAGCGTTGCACGAAGGATCAGGATGTCTATTTCATTAGGGATTTTTCGTATTTCCCATACGCTGCGGATATCTGGTCTTGTGCATGGCCGCCAGCGCAATCTGTGCTCAAGGTGATGGCAAACGCTCCCGCTAATAATGAAGAGCTCTATAGTACGATCTACAAAAAGACCATTCTTTTGCCATAAGTAGGAGAAAACCCGTAGCGCGACGGTTTGTCGAACAATACACATCGGGAACGGGTTAGCGTTGTAAGGCCTTTACAAGGAACATGACCATTTAATCCAAACACTTTAAAAAGACAAAATACCCGTACTTTCTTTCAGGTAGTTACATGGTAAATAAATAAATGCCCGAAAATGTTTTCAGTGCGTCTGTGTTAGCCAGTTCTTCGTGACGAGAGCATAGAACGGGCAGTTTTAGCGACAGGGGCCACAACGTTGCGAATAACACGGTACAAAAAATGTACGGTATATTAAATATTATTTTGATAGAGCAAAAAATAAAACCCGTAAACACGCCGATTATGTTAATAGGCAGTTTCAGCATAGCATACGACACCTCTAAACTTCAGCTGAACGTACAGCGCACTGACGTTCAACCGGCGCTACCAACTTTCACGAGCGGCTTGATAGTCGATTTGTACAACTTATCAAGAATAGCTTAAGTAAGTATAATGACAGCAAAAAAAAAAAAGAGTAATCGGAGTTTTCGTGGACCTACTGCAAAACCTCGGTGTTTTTCTTTTGTACTCTTGAATGCGTACTTTAGCTGTTTAATATCTTTCATCGCACCGTCATCAAGCCTCTCGTAAAAGTTGGGGCCGCCAGTTTGACATCAGTGCGCTGCATGCTGAACTGAAGTTTTGGGGTGTCGTATATGTGAAAAGGAGTGTAAGGACCACAACCTTTTTCTTAGAGTGAAGAGCACGGCAGCGCTCCTGGCGCGGGCTGAGAATTGTGCTTCAAAGGCGCAGCGCGAGCTTCCGGTTGTAATGCTAAACCGCACGGTAGCCTGCGTTAACAAACTTACTATCAATAACGATAGAGGAGTTTGATCACGTGTAGCAATACACTAAAACCGAGGCGGTGAACAGCGAGCTGTGAGCCTGTGACACGAAGACACCAATACTGTGAACGCTGCTGTTCCGAAGCTTGACGGTCACCATTTGCGGCTCACTTTTTAGAGCACTAATGACCAGGCAAAGCGAAAACATCTTCATCACCCTCAAAAATATTCTGCCAGAAACAGTGACGTGGCCGGTGCCCAGAACGCGCTTGCCCACCACAAAGCTTCTCACAATTTGAGATTTCTGCAAGTTTTAAATATCAGCATGCTCGTTCTCTTAACGTGCATCAATATCTCCGTCACCTGTAGCATGATCCCTTCCTAACCGCTTCGCATTTGTAGGCAAATAAATTATTTTCAGCGCGCTGACCAGCGTCAGCGAGCAGGCGCACGGGAAATCCTGGAGAATCTATCCCCGTCTCTTCCGCCATCTTGGAACTACCGCTCCGCCACCTATAGTACATTAGGGTTGTGAATAGCATTGGATGGGTTTCGGAGCTGAAGGGTGGTGGGGGGGGGGGGGGAGGGTGAAGCCCCATAAGCCTTCCCGCTGGCCACACCACTGCCACGGCGTTTGGCGGCTTCTCGCAGTAATGTTTCTGCTCCGAGTAACGTCCCTTCGTCAAAAAATGTATGACCGTGTCCGCTTTTGTGCGCGCTAGTTTCGGTGTGATGTCGTGATAAGTCCCCTGTTGTTCCGCCGCCGACTGTCCATCGTCCCCGCGCTTGACCGAGCCGAGCGTGCAGACAAGGTGCCTGTAAATACCAAACCTCTTTGTTATCGACGGTTTGTGCTGCGAAAAGAGACCCCGTAAACAGGCAACGGAAATCCTTTTCAAATTTGAATAAGATGGTGACAGAAGTTGCTAAGTTTCTGTCGACCGAAGTAAGGTGGCGGTTACCAAGAAAAGAAAGAAGATCCCCTTCTCCTATTTGTGGTTGTACCACTTTAGGAGGCATACAAGTCGCACCTTCACTTGGGAAGGTCATGCATTTGGTCCAACGTAGTGTCTCCAGCCGACACTCCAACCTCCTCAGCTCACTGCACTCTCTTAAAGCGAAGACAACAAGGCCAATAAAGGCGTGAAACCATGCTGCGTCTCGGAATGTGTGGATGCTTTTTAGAGCCTGGACATGCAACGCAAGGAATTATTTGATCCTCATCTACACAAGTTATTTTGTTGTTGATAATCAGCTGCGTGTCTTAGAAGCAGATAAGGAACGATCGTTCGAGCTTTTGTCGAGAGAAATGTATCAAGAGAGAGCCGCTGTCGTATAGACGATTGCAAGCAAGAACACTGGCCGCCGCCATGTATCTTCTCGTGCGGACAAGCCCGGAAATTTCAAGCTTGCCAAAGCTATGTTCACGAGCCAGCTGCACGTGCTTGCACTCATGGGGCACCAGTAGGGGCGCCATGCTTGCAGTTGTCTATAGAACTTTCGACCGGCTCGCGTTACCTTGAAGGAAGTCAGGTATCAGACAAAAAAGTGAAAGCCGTTTACAAGTCCCTGTAACGCCGAATGGGAGCAGAGCTCTTGAGGAGGAGGAGGAAGGGTACTGAGGGGAGGGTATACCCCTGCTCCCTCCCCCTACCTCTTGATCCTTCCTGCTACTTTTCCGCTAGATTTAGCGGGAATCTTTTCCACTAGATTTCGCGGGGAAGATTTTCCGCTAGATTTAGCGGGGAAAATTTTCCGCTAGATTTAGCAGGGAAAATTTTCCGCTAGATTTAGCGGGGAAAATTTTCTGCTAGATTTAGCGGGGAAAATTTTAGCGGCGAAATATTTTCGCTAGACTTAGCGAGGAAAATTTTCCGCTAGATCTAGCGGGGAAAATTTTCCGCTAGATTTAGCGGGGAAAATTTTCCGCCAGATTTAGCGGGGAAATTTTTCCGCTAGATTTAGCGGGGAACGTTTTCCGCTAGATTTAGCGGGGAAAATTTTCCGCTAGATTCAGCGAGGAAAATTTTCCACTAGATTTAGCGGGAAATTTACCCATCATGCACCGCGCAGTTACGCCGACGGGGACGCCGACGGCGACGCCAACGCCGACAGTGACGCCGCTCAAGCCGGACACGGGCGCCTAAGAGCTGCGCTCTAAAAAACTTTTCGAGCAGATGTCGAACAAGCTAGCTAAAGCATAAAGAAGCATAAGGGTTGCACCTAGAGGTATACTTAAGCGCAAAAACACGTCAGGATGCGTGCCCATTTTGTGCTATTGTCACTGAACGTGGCACGTGGCAGTGCCAGGTTGCGAGTTTTCTTCAAAAGCAGCTATCCAGCCTAGGTCTTGCCCATCATTTTATGGTGCGTAATTCTGAAGCAGTGTCCGAATATTTCATGTCTGACAACTACAGCAATCATAGAGTTTTCAGTGTAGACGACCAGGACCTCCTGAACTCCTTTCCTTATGATACTTTGCTATTCTCAATTCAATCGTGTATTGAGAATAACGGAGAAGTATATTTCAAAATGACAGTGGTGTATCCATGGAATTCGTCCTGGAGCTTTTGAAGTTTCATTTGAATTCTTTGTAGATTGGATGGAGTAATGGCCTTTATATAAAAAACTCGGGGTCTGCATTGGGACGTGTGTAGCCCCTCTCCTGAGTGATATTTTCAATCCCGAAAGAATTAACTGTCCCATGGAGCGAACCGACGTCATCAGCTCTTGAAACCGCGCCAAACGGCACCTGAATCCCCTTTCGCAATGAAACGAAGCCTTTCGCCTGTAGCAGCTATCTGGTGGATGGGCTCCCATTGGCTGGCGCGCAGTCATTGCTTCAAAAACGAAGCTCCCATTGGCTCTCGCGTGGTGTAGTTCCAAGGACCGTAACCAGAAAAGCCCTCTCCATGGCGGCGCAGCGCACGCAGCGGCCAGGACGCCGCTAAGAGAAAGCGTCTGGCCGCAGAGCACGCACGGGCTGTGCGGCCAGAGGCTGCACGGCCTAGCTCAGCGTGCCGCGGCCACTTCACGAGCGCGCGCTCTCGGCCGCCTGCAGCTACCTCGGCAGTAGCGGAACATGGCCGTTCACGCCAGTGCGCCGCAGACGAACTAAGGGAGCGGAAGAACGGCATTCATGCTTTCGCATTCACAACTCATAATATGTGCTTAGGTGTCCTCGGAATTTTTAATGCCGCTTTATTGTTTCGTCAAGATAGATCAGGCTATCGAAGTCTGCCTTACAACCTTTCTTGTAAAAAAAAAATGTTTTCTCTTGTCGATGATTTTTTCATCGTGTAGTTTAAGAACGCAGAAGCCAATTTCGTAGTCCATATTTCGGATGTTTTTGACAAGTGAGGTTGTGGTCTGAAATTCACTTTCGAGAAACCAAGGTTGCATCCTTACAGTTTTTAGATTTCTCTTTGTCGCCTCATGAACAACATCTGCGCTGTTCTTTCTCTCTGCGTTAAAAAAGGTATCCTACACTACACGTCATAACTATCCAAAGTTGTAAAGGGGATACAGCTTTGCCCATCCTAGGGTCCGCTCTGGTGAACTCATGTTTCCACAAAGTAAAAGATAGCTCTAAAGCTCCGTTGGAACGACTACATTCTTCAGGATTTCCACAGCAGGTTTTAACTAAGGTAATGGGGTCATTGTTAAGCAAGATTAAAGGACGAGAGAAAAACAGGCCCAAAGATTTGAGGGGTCGACTGGTGGTGGTTCCATACGTCCACCAAATGTCACGCAATCTCAAAAAAGTGGCGAATCGCTTTGAATTCAGAAGGTGTTTTTAGCTCATCAGAAGATGGCCAGAATTTGCTCTCACATGCGCTCTAGAATAAAAAAAGAATAACTCAAAACCCGGGTGCACGATGAGGCAACGGCGACAATTCGTTCCATGTACAGAAGGTGCTCCATGCACAGAAGGCGATGCACACCAAAGTTGAACAAATCGAAATTTTAGGACGATTTCCAGATCTAACCGCCAGGGAAATCCTGGAAGCGTACCATATTGTCGCGAATGAAGAGGTGAGGAAACAAATAATAACTGAGGAAGCTCAGTGGGGTGAACTGTGCCCAAAACAAAAAAAAAAGGGAACAAAAGATAACAACAGAGGGTCGTGGGCGTCAAAGTTGGCGTAACAGCAGATTCGGACGCTGGGGCGAGACTGACTGCGGCTTGCCACGCAGAGCCCATTTTCTACACGCGTTGGCTTCTGGAACAATCAGTGTAGAAAGTTCAGCGCGTAGAACATTCCAACCTCGAATCAGCAACACGGTTTTCGAATTTACCAGGACATCACATTAGAGTCAACAAAAATGTGTACCTGCGGCCAAGCATCGAACCTGACTTTCTGCGTGAAAGGCAAGCGCGATAACCGTTAGGCCAGGAGGTCGCTGCCTAGTTAATCAGCTGCGCGCCCGGCAAGATAGCAAAAATTAAGGGAGTGTTGTTTTAGCAAGCCATCGATAACGCCGTATGAGATATCAGTCCTCTTTACTAGCCAGTGCTTTTAGCGACGAAGTGTCACCTCACCCAGTGACCTGCCATGCACGTGTGCACTTTGTGGGAAGCACATGTTCCCCGCATCCATATAAAGGCCTAGCTCAGGCAGGCCGTGGGGCGCCGCCGTGTCGGGGCGCGTCCGAGATGCTAGGCGAGGCCGTATTCCCTTGCGGACGGCTCTCCCTCGCCGTTCTCGGGTGATCTGCCGAAGAAACACCCTTCGGTACCTTGGCACTTGGCCGCGTCCGCTCCTCCGGAGAGCCAGCCTAGATCTGACCACCCCGGGCGCGTTCTTTCCCGCAGGTTATATAAGACGGGCAAATCCAACTACCAGGAGTGACTCTCGCTGAAGAGGCTCCGCTCGAGGCAGCCTTCCTTTCTTCTACTGATCCTCTCCCTTCCGTGATACTGTCCACAGCGGCAGCGCACACTCCGACTGGCGATCCTGTCAGAAGAGACAGCGCGGTTACCTCGGACATGCTTGGCCTTTGGGCAAACGTGTGGCGTTATCGTCAATGAACACGTCATCATCCGGACTCAAGGAACCTTCTGTTTTTCGAAGTGGTACCCCCAAAGGGGAAGCCCACATATAGCGCCCAACTTGGGGCCTGTCGGGCGACTGCAAATAATGCAGCACTTTCTCAATGACAGCGGACCAGTCCAATATTTGGCCAAGAACTTCGTGGACGGAGGGAGAGGCTAATGCCCCAGTCCCGACGCCGCTCAACGGCTTTGTAGCCACGTCAGCCACGCACGGACACAATGAGCAAGTGTCCTTTCAGCCGAGCTTCCCCAACGGGTATGACTCACAATGCTCGGAATGCTACTGAGGCACTCCTTCTTGGAGCGCGGTTTCGAAGTCAACGCTGGTATGACGGGACAAGAGGCAATGACGCAACAGTAGACAAATGCAGCCTCTTACAGCGTCGATCTCTTAACCTCAGGCTGGCCGTCAGCTTCTCCGCACGGAGATAACACTGACGCCATCTGCGAACTGCAGCACAGCACAGATGCTACGGGCGCAGCACACTTTTCGGAGGGCCCACACGAAGGAGCAGCCCCGCCAGCCGCACATGCGGAGTGTGGTTCTCACCACAGAGAAAAACACGCTACACTCTTAGAAAAAGGGGACCAAAATGAGGTAACAGACGGCCTTTACCCCCGTCCTCCCGGCCAGGGAAAAGCGCTCCGCTTGTTACCTCCTCAGGCGCAACAGACACTAAGAATGCGTTGCTAGAAGGTGAAGTTCGCCGCGAAGGAGCAGCAACGAGGTAAGTATCACCTCCCAGAGGGTGCGCCTGTTTGGGTACTGCCAGAGCCTGGGCGCTGCGATTGGCTGTGGGAAGGCTCAAACAAGTTCGCTAATTGGTCTCCTGGTATGACACGTCATTTTTCGCGCATGCGTGGGAGAGCGCATGCCCGGTGCCGAGCGCGTTCCACACCGACGCTCTCCTCCGGTCATAATGGTCTTTCTTCTCGAACGTTCGACGGAGGCGTCCCAGCGCAGGAACGTTCTTTGTTGTTCTGTTCGGCTCAGTCTCTTCTTACGAAATCACCGAGAGCGCTGCATTGATTTCAGTCGAAGATCCAAGTCGTGTGCACCGTATGCAGGTAAGGAAATGTTCTGTGCGGGCGGCAGTTGGCGTCGGTTATGACCGCCCCGGGAAGGCGACCCCGTCTTCCTTAGACAAAGGGTTGGCGGACATGTTTGCACGTTTGAAGGCGTCGAGCGGTCGGTAAAATTAGTGTGTGGCGTGAACGCAGACACGGTTTAGACCATCGAAGTTCATAAAGAGCAAGAACAAAAATGACTGTCGCTGGCACTAGCGCATATTTAGAATGTTTACTTGACATACGCTAACCAGTGGCGTAGGCAGGAGCTTTTCCCGGTGTGTGTGTGCGGGTGGAGGAAGGGGAGAGCGGCGGCCAGGTTAGCCTGGAGCCGGGCGACAAGTCGCCTTTCTCTTTTTGGGGCCCCAAAAAGAGAAGTTTTCTCTTTTTGGGGCCGTTGGTGTGTCGCGTCTGACGTTTAATTGAGGATCTGATCAAATATTTGAAAATCTCATAAAAGAAATTGCTGTCTTTTTTTCTTTTTTCCAGAGCAGTAGTTGATCAGGCATTCATTGGCGGCACCGACCAACCAGCGCGATTAATTCTCAACGTCGTTGATATTTGTAAAAGTCAGTGTTAAACACTAATTTTTAATATCAACGTTTTTTTGTTTGTTTTTTGATTTAACGAGGTTTAAAAGTAGTTTGGTAAAATGTAACGTTAAATTGAAATCCCGAATATAAATGTCTGAGCTAATTATTCGTGCTCTTCAGAAACATTAATAGTAGTATATTACGGAATAAGTCCATGAAGTTGTTGCCGGCAGCGAGACTAGCAATTATACTGACTTGGCATTTCCTTTGCGTGTGATCAGGCATTTGTAAAAGTCTGATCATTCAGTAGGCGAGTTAGATATGGAAGTTTGCATTATTTGAAGTTGATTGAACATATTTCTTTCTTACTGCGTCAACGTTGTAGGGGGATTTCGTCGAGGGTACTGGATGCCTGCTACCTTGGACTCATCTCGTGACAGTTCTTAACACTGTTTACTGCAGGTAAGCGTAGTGCGATATTTTTTTTCTTGTTCCCATTTGTGCATTTGAAATGGGGCTCTTGATTTTTATGTTTATTTTGTGTGTGTGCTGTTTGTTCATTTCCGAGAGAAAATTGAGGGTATACTTCGAGTAAATAAATTAGAGTAAGACACACAGGCGCTTGAGTGTGTCTTTTTCGGTGTTCTTTATAGTGTTTTCGTCCTTGTGTGCTGTTCTTCTCATGTCTAAATAAAGCATACATTCAATTTTAATCTGGCAAATTACTTAGACCAAAAAGTTAACATATTTGCCGAAGTTCGACATTCGGCAGTTAGAAAGTATTCGTGCGCTTCGCCAACATTAATAGTAGTATATTACGGAATAAGGTTATTAAGTTTTGGCCGGCAGAGAGATTAGGAATAATATTGTTGTCTTGGCGTTTTTTTTCCGTGTGATCACGCTTTTCTAAAAGTCTGATCATTCAGTAGGCGAGCAAGATTTGGCTCAAGTTTGCAATATTTGAAGTTGATTGAATATATTTCTTTCGTCCTGCGGCAACGTTGCAGGGGATTTCGTCGAGGGTACTGGATGCCTGCTACCTTGAACACATCTCGTGACAGTTCATAATACTGTTTTCTGCAGGTAAGCGTAGTCCAATATTTTATTTTGATTTTCTTGGTCCCATTTGTGCACTTGAAATGGGGCTCTTGATCTTTATGTTTATTTTGTGTGTGTGTTGTTTGTTCATTTCCGAGAAAAATTGGGGGTATACTTCGAGTAAATAAATTAGAGTAAAACACACAAGGCACTTAAGTGTGTCTTTTTCGGTGTTCTTTTTTGGTGTTTTCGTCCTTTTGTGCTGTTCTTCTCATGTCTAAATAAAACACACATTCAATTTTAATCTGGCAAATTACTTAGGCCAAAAGTTAACATATTTGCCGAAGTTCGACATTCGGCAGTTAGAAATTATTCGTGCGCTTCGCAAACATTAATAGTAGTATATTACGGAATAAGGCAATTTGTTGCCGGCAGAGAGACAAGCAAGTATATTGTTGTCTTGGCTTTTTTTTTGCGCGTGATCAGGCATTTTTGAGAATTTGATCATTGAGTAGGCGAGTCACATGGCTCAAGTTTGCATTATTCGAAGTGGATGGTTTATATTTCTTTCCTCCTGTGTCAAAGTTGTAGGGTGATTTTGTCGAGGCTACTGAATGCCTGCCACCTTGGACACAACTGCAGGTAAGCGTAGACAGATATATTTTTTTATATTCTTATTCGCATTTGGGCACTTGAAATGAGGTTCTTGATTTTATCTTTGTGTGTGTGGTGTTCGTTCATTTTCCAGAGAAAATTGAGGGTATACTTCGAGTAAATAAATTAGAGTAAGACACACAAGGCACTTGGGTGTGTCTTTTTCGTTGTGTTCTTTTTCTGTGTTTTCGTTCTTGTGTGCTGTTCTTCTCATGCCTAAACAAAAACATACCTTCAATCTTATCTGGCATAGCACTTCGGCAAAAATATTTGCATATTTGCCGAAGTTCGGCAGTTAGGGCTAGCGGTCATGGGAGTCTGCTGTGGTGCTGAGTAGCTAATGCGGTGTAGCGCTCTGTGGTGTATGTTCTTGCTCTGTCCTTGCCTTAAAGCGCAATCATGTTTTTTCACGTACAATACCAACTCGCCCAACAATCAGCACTTGTATGTATTAATCTGCTACAGTAGTTGTACCCCTTTGACTAAGATTTGTTAGTCACCTAAGTAAATCGGGGTGACAAATTTAAACATGACCTGTGAGTACAAAGCGCTTACTAATCTACGATTCCCACCCGCCATGTGATAATTTTAGTCAGTGGTGGTTAGTCAACAGCTAAACTGGTCAGGTCTGGTAAGTATGGTTGATGCTTTATAATGGTGGAATCAGTGGCCCATCAAATGCTCCAAATGCGTCTTAGAAAAATCTAATATTTCTTCACAGTTTTTCTAAATTGGGGATGATAGGTTTGAACTTCATATCACATAATTTCCACATTTTGTTTTGGTTCCAGGCAGGCAGTGCAATCTACCCGGTGGCTGTCAGCTCAAGCCTAATTAATCCTGAGGCGCCCAGCTATGTGGCAGTGGAGGGAGACCTCGAAGCCGTGTCGCCTGCTGAAGCAGTCCTGGTTGCATCCTGCCTCTACTTCATATTTAAACACGAGCACCATCGCCAGTTCACCGCAGATTCATTGCACTAGAGTACTTAATTGATCTGAAACACTCAAATGTGGAGTCACATGCAACACATTGCTTTCAAACCTAAAAGAAATGCCAAAAAGTATTTCCTTTTTTAATGTCTTTTTATGCAGGTTTAGGGATTTGTTTTATGTCGTTTGTTTAATGCTTTTTTTGTCTGACATAAGGCAGGTTGGTTTATTCTGAGAGTTACAGAAGGTCGATGATATTGCTTTGTAGTCACATTTTTGCAATTTTCAAAATCACAGCTTTTTGCTTTGTGCAGCATTGGCATACTTAATTTATTTCAGTCTACTTCATACTCGGTGCCTGAAAGCATCCGAGGGTTGTGGTTCCATGTTCACAGTGATTTGTGCTTGCAAGGTTTAAATACAAGATGGTTTTTGATGGCTTGCAGGGTTTAAATACAAGATGGTCAAAACCGATTTTTGCGATTCATTTGAAGTGGGTTAGATCCCTTTGGCCCTCGCGGTAGTTTGTTGCAGCTCATTAGCAGCAGGAGATACGAGCCCTTTCATCTTTCCACATTAGAAGAGCAAATCCCAGAGTCTGCTTTCCTCTACTCCAGCGTTCATTCCACTACTGTGGATAGGACGGGCATAGTGTACTGCTGTCCTTGAGTTGCAACGCACCAGTCATTGCTAGTCGTGTCTTGGTTTGTATTGCTGTTTGCAATATGTGTGATACAGAATCTATGTTATATCACAGTACGTTCATTTTGATTCTGGTTTGTACAAGACTCAATAATTTGAGTTCACCCCGGTGAAGCTTCGCTATTCCAAGCAGTGTTCCAAGCATTCACTGTTATTTTCTGGGTAGACACTGATTGTTTATGTATTTTTTGTGATAATTTTATTGACTGTCGCGAACTAGAGCCCCAAAAGGGTTGTTCCAGATGCCTTTATTGCGCTTAGTGGTTTCATCTTAGAACTTTTATAAGATGTCTAGTCATGCCATTGCTTTTTATGCCATTTGTTTGTGACAGCCACAATAAAACATTGTCACTTACTTTCAGAACTAGGCCGTCTTCATCTATTATAAGGCCCATCCTTGAATCATGTACTCTCACACCCACAAAGGACCATAGTACCTTTCTTTAGGGAGTAAAAGTGATTCCATCAAGTGTACATCTAACCTGTAATAAGGTGGTGAACTGGGCCAGTTGTTTGCTGTTATACATGATGGGGAAAACAGCTCGGAAAGCGCGTACTACGAAGAACAAACACGACAGGACAGCACTGTCCTGTCGTGTATGTTCATCGTAGTCCGCGTTTTCTGAGCTGTTTTCCTCATCGTGTACATTTAACCCCAAAGTGGATCATAGTTCCCTCCAAAGGAGGTAAAAACAGCACTCTCAATTATGTCGTCTTACCTCTCAAAAGGGTTAAAGTTCCCCCTAAAGGAGGGAAAGGCTGACCTTGAAAGGATGCAATTTTAACACCAAAAGGCAAGCCTAAAGGCTGCACCTCCAAAAGGAGGCACTGTTGCACCCTAATCCAGGGGTAAGTTAGCACCCTCGTTGCAGGGGGTAACGTTACCTCCAAAAGGGGTTGCCCTGTGTGCAAGTCGGTTACTCCCTTAAGGAGGGTACTACAGTACCCTTTTTTTAGGAGTGTTGAAAATGCAGTTCGATTGATCGCGAGCCAGACGGGCGCACTGCAAATAGCAGTTAGGCCACCGCCGCCTACACGGCCACCGGTCAAAATCCCTATCCGAAACAAACCAAGAGTACGGAAATCTAGTGATTTCGACAGACTTTCTTGAGGACCTGAAAAAGTACCAACCGGCCATGGGAATGTCAGGCAGCGACATACTGGAACGCATCTTGCCAATCTCGTTGGTGGATTAAGCGGCGCGGTGGCTCCATCTAATTGGAAGCAAGCTGTCGTCGATCGAGCAGTTCCGCAAGGCATTTTGCCAGGAATTCCTCCCTGCAGACTAGGAACGCAGGATGAGGCGAGAGCTAGAACAACGGACCCAGCACCCAGACGAGTCACTTTTGAAGTTCATGAGGGTGATGCAAGAGCTCTTTGAGCTGGCAGAACCCTCATCGCCCAACGCAGAGTGGGAACAACGAGTCATCCGACAATCGTACCCGAAGTTTGCGGAGTATCTCCGAGGCAGTCGCTTTCGCGACTTGAATGAACTGGCCTCGGAGGCTCGGCGGATCTAGAGAGACATTCTGGCCGCACGAGCGTATCGTCCCCCACCGTCAGCGTCAGCGGCACTCAAGCCGCGCTGCGCGTGGAACGTGGACGCGGCGTTCCGAAACAGGAGACACGAAGCCGCCCACTACGCAGACGTGCGAAGTCGAACCACGTACATCTCAGATCGTGCGCGCGACCCGTACTCCCATGAACGGCGGGCAGCAGAGACTGCGCTGCAGTTCAACAGGCGAGATCGGAACACAGTGTTACCGACGTTACGGGAAGAAACGCAGCCAAAGCGTCCATACCCACATAACGAAAGGCGCGGCGCGCATCAAAACGCGTGATAGGATACAAGTAGGGTCCCGCAACAACGTTGCTTTCGCTGTAACAGCGCCAACCACCTGTTTCGACAATGCCCAGAACGGCAGAACCCCGGTTCCCAACAGTCAGGAAACGAGTAAAGCCACCGATAACCAACCCGGCGGCTCAAAACGGCACGGAGGAAGACAGTCTTTTACCGTCAGCCTACGGAATAACCTTTCCGACCGGCACGCCAGCGCCATTCATAGCCCTGACGATTGTCGGTCAGATGTCCAAGGAACTGCTGGACAGAGAAGCCAGTGCCTCGCTTTTCGGTGACGAATTGTTGACCCACCTCCGGCACAACTCCCTGCGTCTGAGGGAGGCCAACACGGCCGTTTGACTCGCGTGCGGTACCCCCCCGCCCATCCAAGCGATGCTCGGTTTGTCGGGAGATGGGAGAATCGATTAGGACAGAAACGCTTCGTTCATCTCCCCAGTGTTTCTGTTTCGATCATCCTGAGCAGAGATTTTCTCACTAAAACAGGGATCGTGATCGACGTGAGTAGCGTTGGATACCGAGAGGGCACTTTCGCACCTCTGAAACCTTTCTGCGAACCCCCGACGCAAGAAAAGGTGCTGGTTAATGGGGCAGGCAGCAGCCGCCAAGATGAGGCAACAGAATCTAAAAAAACCGGGTATCAACCCCTCGACACGTACCCCAACGCGGTTGCAAACAAGCGCCGTAGCGTCGTACGTAATCCAACCCCTGCTGACTGAATCATGCAGCGGGCCAGGCCAACAGAAAGCCCGTTTGTCGACATTGTTGCGACGCTATGACACAATGTCCACGGAGCGCCCTGGGTGCACAAACGAAGTGCGACACCGGATCCACACGAGGGATGCTCTTCCACGGATGCAAAACGCATGACCCGTCAGTCTGGCTAAACGAAAAGTCATCGACGTCGCTTTGGACGAAATGATCGACATCGGAGTTGTCCGGCGGTCAAACAGTCCCTGGGGATTTCCCGTTGTATTGGTCCCAAAAAAGGACGACAGCTCACGTCTCTGCGTTCGTTATCGCCGTCTTAGTGACGTAACGCGGAAAGACGCGTATCCGCTACTGAGCATTAAAGAGATCTAGTAGATCGTTTTTCTCCTCCGCTACGGTATCCGCGAAGAAAATGCCGCAGCTGCGCATGCGCGCCGCCAGCCTTGTCTGCATAGCTCAAGGTCGCGAGATGGGAGAATCGCCAATAACGCTATGCGGGTGCTTAGCGAGCTGCGGAAACGGTCTACTAAAACTCCTTATTGACTGGATCCTTTCCAACCTCGGCAGCGCGCGATAGGTCACTACCCAGGACGACAGCTGAGGCTACCTTCAAGTTCAAATGGAGGCAGGTGACGAGGCAAAAACAGCCTTTGTGTCACCGCGGGCTTTTCCAATTCACGAGAATGCCATTTGGTCTGCGCGTAGCACCAATGACGTTCGAGCGCTTTATTGACCGAGTACTGGGAGAAGCCAAATGGAAACATGCAATGGCCTATACGACGACATTGTCGTCTACACTAACACCTTCGAAGATCCTCATATTCTTTCGAATGATGCCGGGCGGAAAGGGTGTGTGCGCTGAGTACACCCTGCCTATCTTGTCCAGGTAACATTCTATCGCCAACTATGGTGAGTGCTAAAGCAACTTCCACTCAGAATGTAGGAACATTCGCGCTGAAGATTACGACGTTCTTTTACGCGACGGAGTCAGCATTTACAAGTGCAGTGCCTGCACGAGGCGCCCGTGCTCTGAGGTAAGCCGCGGCAACGAAAAAGGCCAACGGGCTTGACTACGCCTACTGTTCTCGATTCGGATGACGAGTCATTTGACATGGCTACCACTTTGGACAAACTACTATCGAACGTTGACCGACTGGAAGCTGGGGTGGCGTCCCTCAAGGTCGAAAATACTACGATGAAGCTGGAATTTGAAAAGAACCATGCGTTGGTGCTGAAACGCTTGGACTTTGTGAATGTAGACCGTTGCGAAGGTGCTCGATACTCTAAGAACGATTCAACCAAGCAGTCCAAGTTATGCCAACGCGACGAGGAGTGTAGCGAAGAAAGTGGTTGAAAAAGCACCCCGGTTCTTCCGACAAACGTCAAGAAACCAACGGTAGCCAACGAGGCCCAAACAGCTTGCGCGGAGCCCGGTTCCGCAGCTCCCTTGAGCTTGGACAACGCGAGTTTGAGTTTTGTTGCCCGAACCGCGTCCAAAGATGGCTGGACAACAGTTCGTAAACGACAAAGGCCAGAAGTTTGCTGTGGTCCCAGCAAGTCAACGTCACTGACCACCGGGACTCTGCGCGGAAATCACTCTTCGTCACACCCGCACCCGGATACATCCACAGAAGATATCCTGATGTTTGTGTCTGACGTGGCATGGCGATGGACGATGCGCTCGTCTGTAATAGGCTCAAAAGCTAGTTTCCTTCATATTCATCATTTGATGTCTTAGTCAGTGCAAGGAAATTCAATCTTATCTTATTAACGACCCATTAGTTTGGCCTCAGGTCTGTCTTTTTCGTCAATTTCGGGGCGCAGTGAAAACTGATGAACTCGAAGATGCGGCCACATGAATCACTCAAAACATTATCGGTTTACTATCACGATGTAAGAGGTCTCCGCACAAAATGCCGACAAGCTTTCTAAGAGGCTGCGCTTTCAAATCATGATGTGTTTCGCATTTCGGAAACTTGGCTCACGTGCGATATCTCATAATCTGCATACTTTTCAGACAACTACTGCACATTCGTAGTGACCGCAACTATAGAGCTACCGGTCAGAAATTCGGTGGGAGTGTACTGATAGCTATACGCAAAAATATGACAGCACTTCGACCTTTGGATCTTGAAAGTTACAAATAATGCGTATGGCTTGAGGTAAAAACAGGAAAGCCGAAAGCTCTTCTAATAGGAAAATATTATTTATCGCCGTCTCTCAATTTTCAAGAATTCGGGCAAGTTTGGAATACCTTATCGGACAAACTAGACCTTACTAACTTTAATATTGTTCTTCTTGGCGATTTCAACGTGCCTGGTAACTGGTTAAGCAGCGATTCCTTAGCCGCCAGCTCTCAAAAAGGCAATCAGCTTTTAAATTGTTTTATATACAATAATCTACATCGTGGTGAAGTTCCTCTAAACGAATGCGGTAATGCTTTGGACGTTTTTTTCTCACTAATCTTGATACTTTTAATTTTTCTGGTGTCTGTGGTCCAGTCGTCAAAGTTGATGTGTGGTATGTCACATTTTCTCTTATGGTGAATTCCGCTCGCAGATCTCGAGTGCTCCAAAAGCGCTTCATTTGGAGCCCGCATACTCCGCTCGCAGATCTTGCTTGACTTGGTTATCTTCCGCTCGTAGATCTCTGGCAGCGCCCGCTCCGTGTAGCGCCTCCAACCCCGCCGAGCATGATCCGCGGGATTTCAGAGATCTTTTCGGAAGTTCACAAGCGCGCTACGTCATTTCCTTTGACCTGGCCGTGCGCATTCGCGACGAGGTGACGATGTCACCGGACCGGCCGACCGGTCCGTCGAATTGGGTCTTTTCGGATGCGTCGGTTGTTTACGCGAGATTGGGACGGTTCAAACGCTTCTACCTCGCGTAGATCAGGGATACAAAGCCGGAACTGGAGCGTGGCAAATCGAAAGCGCTGACGTCTGTGATCGTGGAAGGAAGAACAAGAAAAAGATACGTCAGAAAATTCGAAGGGGGCAGACGCAAGGTTAAGCCTGTTAATTTTGCCGCCAGTGATTGTTTACCTTCTTACACTGCACGCCGCCGGCGTTTTCTCGTGCAATAAAGCAAGAACAGAATTGGCAACTACCGTGCAAGTAATGGTTTGTTACCTCTTTGTGTTTATTAAAGTCGTACTAGCAGTCTAAACTCCATTGATCGCAATCGCTGTGCGTGCCCCGCCACTTCGAGGCGGCCGAAAGGTATGTGACGGTGGCGAGCGCGGACGTCTTCCTCGTTCTTTGTGACATGGGCTCCGTAATACGGACAATTTCGCCCGGCTTGTGTCGCGTGTTATTTCTTCAGCTAAGCAGTGACAGTTGTCACCGGCCGTCGGAAAAATCAGTGGGCTAACGCGTTGGTCGGCTTGTAAAGTTCGAGCAGGGGTCATTATGAAACGCCGACCGTCTTGGGCGAATCGGTGGGCCGCTCCAAAAATGCGAGTTCATCTTCCACTCGTCGATTCGGAGCGGGTCCCGCGGAGCAGAATTTTGCCTCTATCGGGGATTTTGGAAACGGCTCCGGTTCTACCAGTGCAATTCACCATTAATCTTGAAGTGCAAGTTGTACCTGCCAACAGCATAAACATATATAGGTTCAATTATGCCAATGGATCTTATCTCGACCTGTACCATTTTATGCTACGTATGCTTGGGATGGCATGCTTCGCCTAGGCTCCGTGGACGAAGCCGTCGCTGCTTTAACGGAGGTAGTGCTGAACGGAATGGAAAGCTTTATACAAAGAAAAAAGAACTCAGTGGTTCAACAAATATCTTTGTTGGTTTCCTCGCGAACTCAAACGTTTCATGCGAATGAAATTGCACTTGCAATCGTCTATACCGCTCTAGCAATAGCGACGCAGTTTATGCCAGGTTCATGATATGCAGAGCTAATGTCAAGACTCTGTACCACCGTGATAAAGAATCTTATCGAAACAACGTTGAAGACAACCTTGTAAGCGTCCCCAGGATTTTTGGTATGTAGTTAAAAAGCGCACGTCCAATAGGCAGGTAGAGAATTCATTGAAGAGTGGTGAAAAATATGCCACCGACCCTAAAACGGTGTGCAATCACTGCGCTAATTTGTTTTTTTCCTCCTACTCATACGGCCACTGTTGATAACTCAGACGTCTCACATGCTGTTCAAAACCACGTTCTGCCTCCTCTTATCAGCCTGACGACGCTATAGGGGCAATTCGCCAGCCCCCATCAAAAATCTCATGTGGCGTTAATGGCATACCAGCCTTTATTGTTAAGGGGTGCGTCGACATTCTAGCTTCGGTACTTCAACAAGTAATTAATTTGTCACTGAAGCAATCTGTTTTCCCGCTTGCCTGGAATTCCACTTTTCACATCTGGTAACACAACAAATATTCGGAACTATAGACCGATATCTTTGCTCGCTATTTTTAGAAGGTGTTCGAAAAGATAATCCATAAGGATTTGACACATCATTTCATGCGCGCCATACCTGATAGGCAAGATGGTTTTATGCGTGGTCGTTCTGTTGACACGAATCTTGCGTGTTTCTTAAATTAAGTTGCACCCACTGCTTTTCCTCGAGGACAAACTGATGCTGTGTATTTTGACAGATCTAAGGCATTCGACCATGTGAACCATAAGCTATTGTTACATAAACTTTCTGTGCACTGTCTCAGTGATGATTATTGTTCTTGGTTCGACAGTTATCTTTCTGGAAGAGCGAATAGTGTAAGCTATGCTTATGCAAAGTCACGCTTGTTTTCTGTACCTTCTTGTGTACGGTAACCGGACGAAAGCTCACCGGACAAAAGCTTACCCATTTTTTCACAGACCTAGACAAAAGCTAACCTCATTTTTTTTTGCTACACCGGTCGAAACATGTGCTAGAATAAAGTGCGGACGCGATGGACGTTGCACCATTTTTAGGAGAACTGGCATCCCATCTCATGCTAAAGTGGCGACAGATAAGCCATAACAGGCAGAAAAGCAACGATTTAGGACCAAAATTTAGGTCATTCAAACTGAGCGGAGGAGATAAGATCAAGCTTGCTCGACCCAAGGTATGGCGGAGCACGTGGTCGTGAACCGAGGTTTTCGAACCCGAAGAGTGACCGAAGAAGCGAAGTCATTCTTCGTCGACCTCGCTTTATCATTGTGCTTATGTCACCCTAAACGCGCACATAAATGTTAGACACAATATCTCTTCATTAATAATGCATGGGTTTACTTTTGGGGTTCAGGTTAATATTTGAAGTGAATGGCTAGAAGAATTAAATTTATTCCGTCATTGAGCGTCGTAAATGTATCTGAAATTAAGGAATATCTCATAGTGTTGTGAAAAGGAAACTGGAGCAAAACTGTAATATACAAACCATTGAGTTGAGTCGAGGAACAGGAGTGTGACCTTTCGAACAGAGGACCAATTTAGAAAGCAGTGCGGGATTTTGGATAGGCTCGCGTTCCTTTCACCACGGCTTGTGCCCGAAGGGCTAACCTACACCAGGGAAATGTCTACCGGTGACGTCGACGACTTGCTGGACTACATTGATTGCACGTATGCCAACGGCCCCTTCCGTGATGCTTCTGCTCCTTCTGCGGCGGCACCCTGAGCGAATTCTTCCCTTTGCCTGACTGTGTGCCGAAGATGATCGGAGTTTCCCCGGAATGGTGGAATATATACGACGCCACTATTCAAGATAAAGACCGGACATACACCTGCGAAGAAGGGAGTACCGGGTTCCAGCAGTTTGTCGGCCACGCCCATCCAAGCGTCTGGATGCTGATTGAATGCCCACAGGAAAATTAGGCATTCGTTGCCGCGGCATTGACACAAGCCCACACAGGTGAACCCCCAGAGAAGCGGGTGCGAAAAACCGCTCTGCGCCTGCAGAATCGAGTGAAAAATATTTTCGAGGGATTACAGGTACGCCCAGATCTAGCAAGACTGCTGGAGCTAGTGGGGGACTGCATTCGCTTCAAACCAATCGATAAACAAAGTTGTTTCTGCTCTAAGCAGCAAACCATGCGCCTTCAAGATTTCATTTATCGTTGCATATTAGTGTCGCACGCATGCACCTAAGTGGCCCACACACGTGTTAAGACAATGAAATTTTATCCTAGTGAACTTTTGTTCCGGTCTGTAAAAAATGGGTGAGCTTTTGGCCTGTGAGCTTTTGTCCGGTGAGCTTTTGTCCGGTGAGCTTTTTTCCGGGATTCCTGGGGTACCCTAGGTGTCCAACCTTGGTCCACTTCTTTTTAATGTATTCGTCCAGGACATCCGAGACATCGTTCATCATACACGTCTCTTGCAGTTGGCAGACGATTTCAAAATCTACAAAAAAATATTTAGCGACTGTATTCTACTTCAAGAAGATGCTAACGCCCTATGTCAGTGGTGTATAGACACTTGTCTTACACTCAACTTCAGAAAAAAAAACAATGTTATATCTTTTACGCGCAAGACTACTCCTACACTTATTTTTAGTACCGATTAGAAAGAGCGGCCGTTAACCGTGGACTGTGTGTAAAAGAGCTTGGAGTTTTGCTTGACTCCAAACGTATTTTTAACTCGCATGTGCCGTATGTTGTGAGGTCGTGTTTCAGAGTTCTCGGTGCATTCTCACGATCTAGGAAAAGTTTTTCGGGTGTATATCTCTTATTTCTGCTTTACCGGAGCATAGTTCTCCCAAAACAGGATTTTCGTTCGGTGATCTGGAACAGTCTTAGTATGACTGCTTCAAAAAATGTAGAACGTATACAAAAAAGGTTTGCTAGAATTTATCATTTTAGATATTTACATGACTCATTCGTATGCCTTGAAGTACTGAATCATTACAGATATCTGAACCTGCAACAAGACGGTGTTCGCGCGACCTTGTATTTTTATTTAAATGTATACACAGTTACTTCGACATTAACTCATCAGTCTCATCTGTGCCCTATCATACACCTGGAAAAAATGTTCAAACTCAGCGCACGTTCCACCTTGACCTCACAAGTTTCATGTCACCAACAGGTCGCATTCAAAACTATTTAAACTATCTACACTCTTGAAACCAAAGCAAGCGTGCAGGCGAGCTGGTTTAATACTGACATGGTAACCCTGGTGCCGGGGAAAACAAGGGACGTAGGACAGACACAAAAACGCTAAACACAGCTAAAATTTTATTTCACCGTCACATCCTTAAATAGACCAACGACCAAGCGACACACACATAAAAGGTTTGATAACAAAGAACCAATGTACGGCCAAGTGAAGCAGACAGGTTTGATAGCAAAGAACCGCAGAACGAGGACACATGATATCAGCAGGAACACTTCTAAAAATGAAACATCGGAAGAAGGGTGCAAGAGACAACCCGGCACGGGCTCCGGCTCGTTCGTCCAAAGACGATTCATAACAGGGATTCGTAGCAGGGCAATTGGTCGCGTAGGGCAATTCTTCATAGGGCTATTCGTTGCTAGGGCATCTAGTCGAAAACTGTGTTCTTTGTTTTAGTTTATCTTTTTTTAGGAAAGTTTAGAGGAATTCGGGAAAGGGGGGGGATGAAACGTGTATGTATAAATAATAAAGTTCAGAATCCTTCGAAGAAAAGTTCGAACACCGCCTTGTTGTCCGCGTCCTTTTGACGTTTCGGAAAAGTCGGAGGCTTTTTTTCCAAACATGCATGCCATACTGTGTTGTATCCTGTTTGGATAGTTCCCGATCCTTTGTCCTGCTTCTGTACTCTATTCACCCTCAAGCACGGGAAGCTGCGTATTCGCCGGGCCAATCTTAACCCTCAAGGCCAACAGGGATTCAGCAAGCGTGCAGCTCTTTTGTTATTTTTTGTAGCTTCTTTGTTTTTTCGATTTCGCTTATCTCTTTTTCGGAAAGTCCAGAAAGAACTCTCAAGACTTACAAGATAAAGTTTATAAAACCTCTTTGTCATCAACATCCTTTTAGTTCCAAGGGCACCCTCGCACACCAGCCAAACGCTATAAAATAACTGGTCTAAGCGTTTATTTTCGCAGTCGCTATGAAAGTCATCAGGACTGAAAGGTAACCGGACAAGGGCTCACCAGACAAAAGCTCACCGGACAGAAGCCCACCGGACAAAAGCTCACCCGTTTTTCACGACTCCGGACAAAAGCTCACCTCATTTTTTTCTTTTCTTTTTTGCTACTGTCTGGGAAACAGGGGCTGGGATAAAGTGCGGACGTGAAGGTCATTGCACCATTTTTAGGAGAACTGGCATCCCATCCCATGCAAAGGTGTCGACAGAGAAGCTATAACAGACAGACAAGCAACGATTTGGGATCAAACCAGACATGTACAAATTACTCAAAAAAGGTAGTTAAGTTAAGTTACTGAGTATCGACGCCAAAAGTAATTGGAGTAGAGTAGAAATTACGCATTTGTAATAGTAATTGAGTAAACTACTAACTACTGTAAAAAGTAGCGAGTTACTTTGAAGTTACTTTCGAAGTTACGTCTTTATGTTTTTGCGGCTGCAAAATGAAAACCAGTTTTTATCCACGAAAAACCCCGCGAGCCTAAAATAAATGCAGTCATTTTATGGCTTGCGTTTCTACCAAAACAGTTTATTCGCTCGCAGCAGCAATTGACTTTCAAAGTTCTTGATAGTAAGTTTTCCCCTTTTCCTTCTAAAGACGTCCCCAGCCAAGCTAAACAGACGTTTCACCGACGCGCTGGATAGAACGGCAGCGTTGTATTTTAGAAACAGGCTGTGCTGGTTCGGGTAAGCGAGTGTCGTCATCTTAGGTGTCCATGACGAAACATGTGAGGTTACCCTCGGATAGAGGTTTTTTTTATAACGAACTCTCCGCCTTTTTTCTTTTTCTTCGGCAAGTTGAGATTGTTATGACTGGCCCCTCTTTATTGCGACGACGTCCTGAGAATACGCTGAGCGAGTGCACCTGACCGTCAAGGGTTCGAGTTTCGCGCCACGATAAATAGATCATCCGGACGACTGCGCGTCTCGTTGCAGTGCTAGTGCTACGCTACTGAAAAAAAAATTGTTTTGGTTTAACAGAAGTTGAACCGAAGTATACTTCGCCGCTGACGGCGGGTCCAACAAAAGGATTTCCCAAGGTAACTCACAATCCTCGCCGGCGACTACGGTATTCTCACGCGCCTGACACGCCCGACACGAATATAGTTTTTAACAAAGAGGAGGTCTCCCTGGCATGGAAGGTCGGAAGGACGCGAAGGATTACGTGAACAAGCATCGTCGCTCGTACAGTTGCAGCTGGAAGCGGGAACGTGCTCCCATGAACGGATTATCCGTGTCTGCGTTTGTGCGCGGGGCAGTCTGGCTTTGCAAGGGAGTAAGCGCTGACGACGAGGCGACCATGGGAACAGGCGCCCAGCTGCGAGGTCATTCCAGTGGCGCCTCCCGTAGAACCCCAAACGACTTGAAGCAGAACTCATTAAAGGCAGGCAACATGAAAACCACAACAACCTTTGGAGTGTCCCCGTCTTTCACGGTTGTAACTGGAGGCGCGGTGCCTGCGTGCACTACCGGATTAAGTCAATACCCGACCAAGGCTTGTTAAGCATCTTTTCCTGCGTTCGTGCGCGCGGGAGTTTTGTTTTGGCTGCTCGCCGCCACCTTGGCCCAAGGACGCCTGTGATGCAGTTTCTACGGCTGCCGAGTTTAAGTGCGTGGGAACGGAACGTGAGGGGGCCCCTTGTTCGGGAGTGCCACTTCATCTGCCGGCGTCTTATTTATTTCTGCGCTCAAACTTTCGTGATGAGCAAAGTTAGCACTAGATTTCGAAAGTAGTTAGTAATTTGAGTAGAATTTACCTGAAAAAAGTAGGTAAATAAAACTACTAATTACCCAAATCCAGTTGTAATTGAAAGTTACCAAGTTACTCGGAAAAGCAGTTAAACTACAGTAGTTTGAGTAGAGTAGTTGAACTACGTCCAAGTCTGGATCAAACTCGGTTGAGCTGATCAGATCAAGCTTGCTTGACTCATGGTACGCCGGAGAACCTTTGTGCCAAGCCCAAGAAATTTCGTGAACCGAAGTTTCTAAACCCGAAGAGTGACCGAAGAAGCGAAGTCACCCTTTGTCGACCTCTCTTTTTCATTGTGCTTATATCACCCTAAACGCGCACATAATGGTTAGGCGCAATGTCTCTTCATTACTAATGCATGGGTTTTGTTAGGGTTCAGGTTAATATTTGAAGTGAATGGCTAGGAAAATTAAATTCATTCCGTCATTGAGCGTCGTAAATGAAATTGAAATCAAGGATTATCTCAGGGTGTTGGGAAAAGGAAACTGAAGCAAAACTGGGTTCGAGAAGTTTGTCGGCCACGCCCATCCAAGCGTCTGGATGATAATTGAATGCCCAAAGGACAATCAAGCGTTCGTTGCCACGGCATTGGCACATGCCCGCAGAAGTGAACCCCCAGAGAAGCGGGTGCGAAAAACCACTCTGCGCCTGCAGAATCGTGTGAAAAATATTTTCGAGGGGTTCCAGGTACACCCAGATCTACGAAGACTGCTTGTGCTAATGGGGGACTGCATTCGCTTCTAAGCATTTGATAAACAAACTTGTTTCTACTCTAAGCAGCAAACCACGCGCCTCCAAGATTTCATTTATCGTTGCATTTTAGTGTCGCACGCATGCACCTAAGCGGTCCACACACGTGTTAAGCCAAACATGAAATTTTCTCCTGGTGACCTTTTTTCCGGGTGTGTGAAAAAATGCGTGAGTTTTGTCCGTTGATCTTTTGTCCGGGTCTGTGAAAAAATGGGTGAGCTTCTGTCCGGTGAGCTTTTGTCCGGTGAGCTTTTGTCCGGGATTCGGAGTGAAAGAGGCGGGGAGAGGCTGGTTTGCGAAGAAGTTTATATACTGTTGACCGAAGTACTGAGCAAACCATCTACAAGACCCAACCTAGATTAACTGCCTGAAAATTCGTTCAGAAATGAAGGAGAGCGCAGGTGAAAATGCATGAATTTTCGTTAGTGTGTTTTATCGTGAGGGTAACTTGTATCCGATAGTCATATGTCTACCGCATTTTTAGTTGGAGGACGGACGCCAGTGCAGCCGATTCCTCTGGTCGCGGTGGCAAAGATCACGGACAGCACTGCGGCACAGCTGCTCTCTACGTCAACGCTTCGACGAACTGTTAGAAGGCAAAGGCAACGTGCAACATTTGTCTACGATATTCCTCCCAGCGGAGAAGATATCCGTCTCCCGGGATACAGAACTAATGGTCCCGGAACAGATGGTCTCGGAATAAATGGTCCCGGTATCAATGGTCCCGGAACAAATGGTCCCGGAACTGAACTAATGGTCCCAAGTACAAACTAGGAAAAAATGGTCCCAGATACATATTGCCAATCTGGCTTCTGCGTTTTCGGATAAATCCCATAAAATCCAATAACACTCGCCGAATTTCGAGGCTGCCGGTTGCACGAACTCGACCGTTTTTTAAAAATATTCTTCTGGTAAGCTCAGAAATGTTTTGCGCCATGGAAACCTAATGCACCTATAAAGGCATCGAGCTCCGCTCGTTATGTGTGCTACCGCCACGCGTCATGACGAGATGGGAGTAATTCGAGTTTCATGGCTTCAACAGTATGACTAGAGGGGGGGGGGGCGGAGGCACTCACTTGATCGAATGACGTTTTAGCGAACACCCACGTTTCACCGAATTACACTTCAGCGAATAGTAATCCAGCGCCTAGCGGCGTTTACGGGTGGGTCAAGTGGGTTCACATTATTGTAATGAGCCGCCGCAGACTTTTGCCGCAAAGCATAAATGGGGCACGTGTGGGTTAACACGTGCCCCTTTATTCGCTAAAACGTTGATTCGCTCAAATGTCACTGTTCGCTAAACGTCATTCGCTCATGTGATATGGACTAGGCGTACTCATTTTTCGTTTCAAAAGAGCCTACTGATATCATAAATATTCTAAAGCCCCTTGTATGAAAATAGTAATAACTCTTATAATATCGCATAAGGTCACTGAATTAACAGTTGGGAGATAACTGTTGGACAGTATTCAATTCAAAATATTCTGATGATTTTAAATAAAATTAAGTTCAATACCCGACCACTTTCTTCGAAGTAACCTCCCTCAAATATAGACCATATCTTTCATTCCTCCAGAAAATCACTGATTGCATAACCGATGAAGTATATTGCATGGTATATCTTACTTTCAAAACGATCTTCTTACGGGACCATTTTTTCCTACATTGGAAATGGGACCATTAGTTCCGGGATCATATTTTCCGGGACCATTTGTTCCAGGACCATTTGTTTCGGGACCATCAGTTCCGGGACCATTTGTTCCTACACCCCCATCTCCCGCCTGAATTCAAGGTACGTTTACTAAATATGGTAAAAAAATTGTTTGTAATAAGTTTTTTTATGCAGGTGAATTTCCAACAAGAGGCGTTCCTTCTGCACGATAGTGGTGAGGGTGACATAAACCGCATCATTTTGTTTGCTACGAAGCGGAACTTGGAGCGCTTAGGAAGTGCAGGTGCATGGTTCTGCGATGGGACGTTTAAGGTAGTGCCCTCACTATTCTACCAGTTGTGCACACTTTTTGCTCTCAAGAACGGGATCGCCGTGCCCATGGTGTACGGACTACTGCCAAACAAAACCGAGGTAACCTATCGGAAGTACGTCACTGCTAATTATTACCTTGTTAACTGCTGTTGTAACGTGTAGTGATTGTTTGTTGAAATCATGCTCATTGAATGTTACCTTACCAGGTTCTTCTCAGTCGTCATCAACAACGTCGGGCCCTGCGCTGTTCGTGTGCTGTACACGGACTTTGAGATTGCTGCTGTTAACGCTGCTCGTGACGTCATTTCGGACATCCGGATTCAAGTGTGCTTCTTTCACCTGGCCCAGTCAGTTCATCGTTAGCTATGCCGCTGGGATTCCAAACACGTTATGGCACGGACGAGGCATTTGCAGTCAAGGTGACCTTGTTGTTTTACTTAGATAAATAATTATCGTTTTCTTCTATAATACAGCCGATGTAACAGCTGTTTTATTTCCAGATGAAAAGGCTCCCAGCCTTGGCTTTTCTGCCTGTTGGGGCTTTCCCGGAGGCCTTTCAAGACTTGTTGGAAGTCTTTCCACAGGAGGCGATCCAACTCGCTGACTACTTTGAGGAGGCGCACGTCGGTCGACCACGTCGGCACGGCATCTTCTCGGCTCAGTTTCCTCCGAAACTGTGGTCCGTGTACGAGGCAGCACTTGATGGAATGCCCCGTACGAACAACAGTGTGCAGGCGTGGCACTATGGGCTGCAGGTAATGATTGCTCCTAATTTTATGTGCCTACTCAATTTATCACGCACACTGAATTGACAATTTTTATATCTTATTTCTTATGCTCATATTCTCGTTTTTCAGAGCAACGTAAGTTGCGCTTCTCTAAACTTCTGGGTGTTTCTCGACACTTTGAAGAAAGAGCAGGCTCTAAGCGAAATGAAGCTCAGTCAAGCGGCAAGCGGGATCACTCCCACAAGGGTGTCGAGAAAGCAGCAAGCCTTTAACAAGCGCCTCCAAAGAATTCTTGGACGCTACGATGGAACAGACCACATGGACATCCTCGAGGCTTGCGCCAGGAGCATCACTTTGTAAACGGAGATGTATATACAGAGTTAGCGATGCAAATAAAACTCTTTTAGTGAACTGACACCTGTGTGGTTGTCCTACAAAAATTACCGGAACATATTTATAACTCGGCGGTGGCGTATACCCACAGAAGTGGACAGCGTCTACTGCGAAAGTAGAGCATTTAAGCCAAATCTTAAACGATATGCTACAAATCAAAAGAACGAATGAGGGAGAACCTTCGTTCGTAAATAATAATATTGAAGCAATATACTCTATAAACTGGGAAAATTAAACACATAAGAAGCTTTTATTAGGCTGATGAATCGTCATCTGGACGAATTGACCTATTACGAATTGCCCTATGATGAATTGCCCTACGCGACGAATTGCCCTGCTGTGAGTTACCCTGCTATGAATTGTCTTTCGACGAATTGTCCTACAGCCAACCAGGCGCACATCTAGAAAGACCACGCGACGCAGCCACAAAAGGTTTCACTACAAAGAACCACAGAACGACGTCATAAGATATGAAAAAGCACACTTCTAACAAAGAACCATTGAAAATAGGGTGCAAACAAAAACCACAACGCTTCAAAAAAAAAAAAAAAAGCAGTAGGATCAGAACACACCTAAGCAGGAACAAAAAGTCAAGAATTTAAAAACGTTTGAAGCGGATCACCCAAAGTAACAGACACATTGCTAAAACAAACATCATACCTAATTTCGAGTTTTGTGTCTGTCCTACGTCCCTCTAGACTCATGTGATATAGACATTTTCAATACAGATTGGTGCCGATTTAAAAATGCTTGCGCCATGTATGCAGTTGATATATATATGTAGTCTCTTCTGAGTATTTTGTTCTATTTTGTTGTATGCATTTCTTAACTTTCTTTTTCTTTATTTATTTGTATTCTTGTATTACTACTAACGAGTGCACCAGTGCGTAGGCTTCGGCTGTTACTGGGCACAATAAATAAAAGTATTATTATTATCTACGAGATCTCAAGGATTTGTTCGACATGCTAAAGGCCGCGGGGATCACTTTGAACCCAGAGAAGGCCAGAATATCAGAAAGCCGCATCAACTTGGTCGGGTTTATCTGAGTATTGTCGCTCTACCGATGACTATGAGGTACTATCGATAAAAATAGATAAACATGTTGTGTCAGTATTTTATCGTCCCCCAGATGGAAACTTTTTGAAGTTTTGTGAATTTTTGGATGGCTTTTTTATGTTTATAGAAGAAAAACAGTACAACGTAATTTGGGGAGGGGATTTTAATATTGACATGTTAAGCGATAGTAGTTCAAAAAAGAATATTACTACGCTTTTTCAAGTAAACGGGTGCGTGAACGTTATAGATCAACCAACACGTGTTACTACCACGTCAGAAACGTTGATTGATTTATTCATTTCCAATTTTGAGCTATGTAAAATAAAATCAGGTGTGATAGCTTGCGATATCAGTGACCACTTTGCAACTTTCTTTTGTTTAGATGAAAATATAAGTAAACGTAAATACCCTAATCTTCACACTCGGGTACAAAGAATTACCAACGACAGCCTAGATCGTTTCAGAGATAGTTTGAACAGTGCAGACTGGACTCAGGTCTTGAACAAAGCTGACGCGAATCAAGCTTATGAGATATTTCTTCGAATTTTCAAAGCTATTTATGATAAACACTTCCCTTATGTAAACGTTAAGCGCTTCAAGAGAGCTCGAAAACCATGGATAACATCAGAATTAGTTGCAAAGATTCAAATAAAAAACAAACTATATCAATCTTTCATCAAAAGTAAAGACCCCGAGAAACTTAATATTTTCAAGGCATACAGAAATAGTTTGAACAAGGAATTGAAGAAAGGAAAATTTATCTACTATCACAATTTGTTTAATACGGTATCCCACCGCACTGATGTAATGTGGAGAAAGCTGAACACTGTTTTGAATTGCAACGTAACTCAAAGTAACATCGAATCAATAATCCATAATGACGTCGAATTGACTGGTCGTCCTCTGGCTAATGTGTTCAATGACTTTTTTATTAATTTAGGAGGGAATCCAAACATGGCCGATGCTTGTTCTTATATCCATCGAAACGTAGATGAAACGATCTATTTAAACCCAGTTACTGAAGAAGAGGTGGCCTCAGTATTCCGCACCGTCAACATTAGTCATAGCTGCGACGCCGATGGTATACAGATACGTCCAGTTCTGCACGTTCTGGACATCATCGCTCGCTATCTGACATATATCTTTAATCTTTGTTTAGAAACCGCCACATTCCCCTCCAAAATGCAGATAGCTAAGGTAATTGCACTTCATAAGAAAGGGGATAGAAATGATATAAACAACTACAGACCTGTGTCACTTCTCCCAGTGTTCTCGAAAGGTTTAGAAAAAATAATACATAATCGTCTTACCATTTTTATAGAAAAGCATAACATCATTACAAAATCCCAGTTCGGGTTTAGAAAGAAACTTTCTACAGAACTAGCTTTACTGGACCAGAAAGAATATATTTTACGCAACATAGAAGATAGGAATGTAGTCCTAGGCATTTTCATAGACTTTACAAAAGCATTTGATTATATTAACCACGAGCTACTCATTCGAAAACTTGAGATTTATGGTATCAGAGGCCATGCAGCACTCCTCATTAAATCATACTTAGAAAGTCGCCAACAGTTCGTTAATATTAGCGGCCATTTATCCGATACAAAATCAATCAAATCTGGAGTACCGCAAGGCAGTATACTGGGGCCACTACTGTTTAATATATACATCAATGATATCGTTAACATAGCAGAAAACGTAAAGTTTATAATTTACGCTGATGACACCAGCCTCTTTTTTTCAGCTAAAAATTGCAATGAAGTTTCCTGTGTTGCTAATAAAACCATAAAAAGTCTAGAAACCTGGGCTAGTTCGAATAATCTTATCATAAATAAGAAAAAAACTAAGGCGACCTTTTTTAGCCCCAGAAATAGGAATATCATCCTAACAAGCGACATTTTCTTAGACTCGTGTCCAATCGAAATAGTAAACACATTTAAAATTTTGGGGGTAATTTTCTCAAAGCACATGTCTTGGACCGAACATGTGGACTATTTAATTTCTAAACTTGCCAGAATAACTGGTATGTTACATAGACATCGTCATATTCTTCCTATTGGAGTTAAGCTAATTTTATATAACTCATTATTTTTATCTCACCTGAACTACTGTCATCTAGTCTGGGGTACCACCACAAAAACTAATCTGCAAAAACTGTTTTTACTGCAGAAAAGAGTGCTAAGGGTCATATGCAACGTGCCATATAATTTTCATACTAACGAGCTTTTTGTTGGGCTGGGTGTTTTGAATGTATTTCAGTACTATGATTTTAGACTGTGTGTAAAATATAAACAGGAATATCGGGATATAAACAGCTTTTTGATACGCTTAGCATCCCTTAGAAACAAACCTTTAACATATTGCACTCGCCATTCCGATTTCTGGGTAGTAGATGCATCTCGTACGGACTATGGTTTACAGATGATTCAAATAACACTGCCAACGTTTCTGAACAAAATGATCCGGTCTAATTTCGATATAGAATCTTGTAGCATGTGTGATATTAGGAGACATTTTCTATCAAAGTAATTATGTAATATCACTAACTCCCTCGTAGGTGTTTTTCTTTTTGCTTGCTCTTTGCTTTGATATTAGGAGATTTTTCTATCAAAGTAATTATGATTCCCTCGTAGGTGTTTTTTGTTTGTTCTTCGCCTTTATTGTTGTTCTTTTCCTTTATATAATTTCTTGTGTGTGCTTTTGCAACCGCTGTGTACCTGTGAGGGGGCTGAGGACCAGTCAAGCTGCTTAGACAGCTTTTTTCCTCAGCTCCCACCATATTTATATGGTAAATAAAGCTATTATTATTATTATAACTTGGTCGGGTTCAAGCTCGACTGCGGCCGCATCGCGCAAAACCCTGAGAGGCTAAGGCTATCCGGAAGTTTCCTGCACCGACGGACGTAAACTCGCTCTGTCGCTATCTGGTAATTGCGAACTTTTACTGCCAATTCATCCCAAACTGCGCATTACTCCAAGCGCCACTAAAGCGGCAACTGAGAAAGTCCGTGAAATGGAGTTGGGGACCCGACCAGGAGGCGGCATTCCGCTGCACTTCTAAAGCGCTGGCGGACACAGCTGCACTAAAGCTTCCCGACTTGAACAAGCCTTTCGTGATCCAAACGGACGCGAGCAAACTGGGCTTGGGAGCGGTCCTGCTCCAAGAGCACGAGGGGGTGCTTAGTCCGGTAGCTTTTTCTAGCCGCCCGTTTACAACAGCAGAGGTATAGTACAGCACACCTGAGCAAGAGTGATTGACCAATGTCCTTGCCCTGAGGCGCTTCGACATTTATGTCGACGTTACCACATTCAAGCTCCAAACAGATCACCAGAGCCTAATATGGCTGTCCAGACTTCGCGAACCCGCAGGACGCTTAGCGAGATGGGCCTTGCTGCTGCTGAATTACGACTATGGCGTGCGGTACAGGAAAGGCAGCATAAACGTGGTGGCCGACGCACTGTCGCAAGCTCCCGTACTCTACTTTTCAAATGATTCGACACGGCGAATGCGCTGAAGAAAATTTGGGTTTATTTCAGAACACTGTCCATTTAGGTACAAGGTCCCCACGCAGGTTCGGCTGGATATGAATCAAGCATGCATTAACAAAGTCTTACTCAAGGTACTGAACCGAACTCTACCGTTGGCATTCACGTAAATATTTGTATCCTGGCACAGTTATCTTTCTTTTGCAGAAGTTAATATGTGATTTCATAGAACACGTATATCAATACAATAATGAAACCAAAACATATAAATTAAATGATGTAAAAAAACATAGGCGTTACATACGAATTCAACAAACACAAAAGAGTACTAGAAAGTATACTGTAAACGACTTAATTTTCGCGGCTCAGATTTTTGCGAATCGGGCCAAAGCTGAAAATTTGAAATTATTCGCGGGTTCTAATTTTCGCGAAACGAGGGGTAGCTTCTGTAGCGTTCACATATTGCCCGAATTGTTCGCGGGACGTATGTTTCGCGAATTGTAGGCAATTCACGAAATTCGCGAAAATTAGGTCCTCGCGAAAATTCAGTCGTTTACAGTATACGAGGGCTGCTCAAGTTGCGATAATATCTCGAGTGCCACAAAACCGTGAGACCATGTGTGTCCGTTCGTGTTGGCTCAATAACTAGATTTAGCGCGAAGATCTTTTCGCTAGCTTTTGGACGAACACCAAAGTTTGCGAAAAATTGACGTTGTTTAACGTCATGTCACACTAGGTCACACGAATTGACGTCACGTTTAAGATTGATCAAGCCTTCAATCAGTGCGGCTCTTGAAACGCCTTTCGAAAGATGGCACAGAAAGTGTTGAAACATTGAAACACTGTGTAATTTGCATCACGTGGAATGGGGGTTATCGAAGAGAAAAAGCCGATCTTATGCAGCTCGAGCGAGCCCTACCCAGCAAACAAGATAAACAACAACAGGACACTATAAAGGAATGACATTAATGATAATAATGAAAAACGACGATTATGCAATGTACGCTTTTATACAAAGTTATGTATGGCAGTTTTTTTCAGTGAGGCGACATCAATATCTAAGAATGCAAGACGATTTAATAATTCAAGCAGTGTATATTTAACTATATGATTTCAGTTAGCGCGTTGTTGAGGAATATGCCATGGATGTAGCTAACGAGTTTGGTTTACTGAATGGTTGAAGCGAAGGTCAGCGAGGTTTAGAAAGGTTTCTAATTTACCTTTTGTTACAGACTTATATGTTAATATTAATCGTTTGGAACACACTTATGATATATCGGTTATAGAATTTTTGTGACATAGAGGTTAGTGATGAGGAAATCGAAATTTCTCCTCCGCATCACGAATTTCGTGCTTGCTGTGTTGTTAATACCTTAGCGTCGCTAGCGGCGCAACAAGACAAAACTATGGATGCTCAACATGTCTAAAGGTGTAACCTAAATTTAAAATGATACCTTTATTATGTCTATATTATATTTTTGGTACAGATATGTTTTTCTGTTCATAGAGTGTTTATTGGAGCCTACGCACATCTGCGTTACACCGAAACAGCCGGATTTAAGGGGAGTTCAACGTCTTTTTGTCCCCGTTAGCGGAAGGTATTTTTTAGCTACTTTGGCCTCGCAGTATCATAATTATATATACTGGGTGTTTCGTTTTAAGCTTAACAAATGTGTTTAAAAAAATCCGTGAAAGCTTCACAGATGCGGTTTTTGTAGCTGAGTTATACGGCAAGGAGGGTATTGTATTGTGGGCGAAGTGTAACGATCAGTCGGTTAATTAACTAAAATAGGTTGATTAACTTTTAACGTAAGAAACATAGGTTTATAATTAGAAGTAGGGTTGTAAATTTAGCCAGTTGGTAACAGTTAAACCTGACAAAATAGAGCCACAGTAAACACGGACGAAGAAAAGATGGAGAGAGAGACAGACAGTGAGAAAGAAAGTGAGACAGAATTGTATTTGAAAATATGGAGATGAATGAAGTTAGGAACGCGTCCGTATTTGACGTTTTTTTCGTAGCTCCATAAAATCGAGCCCCTCCATATATGTAAACGTAGCAGAGCGCGTTGGATGGACTACAGCTCGCACGGAAAGAAAAAAAAACACTGAAAATATACGATGGACAGACACACACATTTCTTTTAATGAGCAACGGCATTTAAATGATGCCCATCACACTATGAAGAACCAATTTGGTAACAGTGAAAATCAAGCGAAGACGAAAACACTAGAAGAAGATACAAGAAAAAGATCAAGATAAAGATAGCTGAATTTGATTTCCTGAAAAGGAAGAAGAAGAGGAAAATTGGAGGAGACCTTTGCTATGACAACTCTGGCGCCAGGAATTCCAGCTCTGGCGTCGATAACGGCAACGAGGGTTCAGAATCATTGTCTGTGGCAGTCTTGATCTTAGATGCTTCAATTATTTTGTATAGTGTTTTCATAACTAGGGGTGCAATCTTGGCAGGTGCGGGCATGGACAACAGTTGGATGGTAAGTGTCGGATGGCGCCTTGTTCACTTTGAGAAGGTGTTCCCTGATGGGAACGTTCAGGCAATTGCCCCGTCGTGGCCGATGCATGGCTGCCACAACTGAGCAGAATAGAATAAATTGGCTTTTCTTGACATTTAACATACATGTTTGAGTGCTTGATGGTGCATGCTGGCGGACGACTTTCGTTATTAACCCTTTCGCACATTGGTTTTAGCTTCATCGTAAATGTGAAAACCACCTTCGTGTCAAACCGGGCAGCGAGACCCTTCAAGCGGTGGGCAGTATTATGCACGTATGGAATGCAAGGCGGGCGTGTGTCGCTGTGTCCTTTGTTGTTAGATGAAGGACGGTTGGGGTCTGTGATGAGACGCTGAAGGGTAGTACAGAGGAGGTCTGCTGGATACCCGGCTTGGAGAAGTCGGGCATGCTGACATTCGACGCTTGCTGATAAGGGGTGGGGACAGCATTTCGAATGAAAACAGGCAAACAGAGTTCGAATAATTCCAAGCTTTACGGACTTAGAGTGGTTGCTGCAGAAAGGAAGGACCGGTTTTTGGATCGTTGTTGGGAAACTCCAGCATGTACCTTGAGGATGAAGATGAAGTCTTAAATTCAGATACTGTAATACCTCAACTGTTGGTTCTTCGGTCGTAAACCTAAGACCCGACGAGTAGGATTCGAATGCTTCACAAATGGACCGTGAAGAGATGGAGGTCGGATGAATAACAAGATAATCATCTACGTATTGATGCACGCGCCATTCGGTGGCGAAAATATTCAGTCGTGAGTTAACTAATCGGTCTACGTGCATGAGAAAAACTTCACTGAGTACCGGGGCTGGACTGGAGCCTATACAGACACCTTTATTTTGCCTTAATATTTTGCCGTTGTATTCAACGAGAGTTGACTTAAGGTGTAAGGCAAGAAGATCTTTGAAGTTCTTTACGGAGATTCCTCAGGTATTTTGAAACTTACAAAGACCGTGTCCATGGATTGCATCAGACAAAGAATTCAAGATAATTCGGGAATCAAGACTGTAGTAAAGCTCTTCTATATCTAAAGAAAACATGGAGAGTGGTTGGGTGGCAGAGTGTAGGGAAGTAAGGTGCGAGATAAGATCTGTGGAGTTTGATATCCTAAACGACTCGAGGAGAGTCACCGCGGAGAGATGTATTTGTAGGAATAAGGCAAAATGTTTCTGCCAGCAACCTCTTTCACATACACTGCTCCTGAGCGGCACGCCTTCCTTATGTGTATTAGCTTCAAAAAATACGAAAAAAATATTGCTTTGCAGGTGATCCGAGTGTTTTCTTGAGATTGAACAGATTCATCAAGGTGCAGTCTTTTTGCCTCTGCGGGCAGAGATCCTGATGGCCTCTTCTTTAGTTGGTCAAAGTTCTTTTCCAATGCCTTCGTAGCCTTCCCTCCATAGGTTCCTTGATCCATGACCACGAAAACACCGGTCTTGTCTGGTTCAAGCAATTTAAGTTGCCCCCGGCGCAGCTCTTTAACTGCTTTCCGAATCGGGAACTTGCCTGCTTTCGGAGAGGGGTGGTAGCGGACCGAGCGAACTGCCACGTTCAAAAACTCTGACCGCCCCTGTTCTGGAATATACCAATGCGACTTGATGTACCGAAATCAATTGGTCAACTTTTGAGGTGGGAAGCTCTGGAGGAAACTGGGGGCCATATGAAAGCACTTCCAATGTACCAGGAAAAGTTGTTGGTCACAAAGAATGACTGGAGGGTCAAACACTGCTTTGCTGGCCTTGCGGCAGATGCATCCATTGATGTAACGATGGTGTTCCATGCAGATTCCAGCAGTCTGGTAGCTGAGGTTTGAAGAAAGATGAACGAAGGATGGGACCCATACTCAGAACCAAAGATCTTCTAGCATTTTCGTCTTCACTTAATTTTTCTGTGACCAAAGTGGTTCTTCATAGCGCTACCTTTGGGCGGAGAATGAGCGTTCGGCGATGCCTAGTTTATTTTTGCGGTAAAAATGACCGTGTAAATTTTCTTTTGTGACACCCTGTACTATACAGGGTGTTTCAGCAAAGGTGTTCAGTGTATAGGTAGGTATACAGGGTGTTGTTGGAAACGCAGGCCAAATCTCTTCTGCAAAAACTATGCATCACACATAAGAAATATTGATGGTCTAGGGGTTGGTGCTAAGCACCCATCAAGGAAAATTTTTTGTATTTACTATGATTAAATAATTTACTACTTTACTGTTTTAATTCTGAATTTTACCTTTAAAGGTATGGTTTTGATTAAAAACTTGACGCGAATCGTCAAAAACTACGATATCCAATCGCATCAGCAGGACATAAGGCACGTGAAGCAGTCTAACGTATTCCCAAAAATTACTAAATTTGGACGAGTATCTAGGTTTCGGTTTCTTATCGGAGCAAATCTCCGCGCCAGCAATCCGCCTCCCGTGGTCAAAACGCAAAACGTGCGTGCACTTAAAGGGGTACTTATAGGTGTACTTCGGCGATATTTGACCTACACCAAATAGCTATATTTTGTGAATCTCCAGCCTTTACCCTTTCCGGTATGCTATTTAATATCGCGAAATTAATAATAGTTGTTATGAAATCGGCAAGTCAAAATGATAGCACAACCAACATTCAATATACCCCCACTTTTCAGTGACGTGACGGTAATGGAAGGCAGGCTTGCAGGTCGAGCGGGCAGTTTAAAAATGAACTATGCCGAGCATTTGTTTCGTGCTGCTGCGCGGCTGCTGGAGCGAGCTTCCAAAGCCTTCATTCGAAACCATGAAACTGCTTGTAATCAGTTGGGAACAAAATCTACAGTCCATAGAGTGAACACGTGCCGTCCAATAACGTCACTATTTGATTGTAGCGAGTAAAGAGTTTCAGTATGCAAAAAATGAAAGCCGTTTACAACTCCCTGTAACACCGAATTAGAGCGCAGTTCTTGAGGAGGAGGAGGGAAGGGTACTGAAACGAGGGTCTACCCCTCCTTCTTCTTCCTCACCTCCTCATCCTGTCTGCTACTCCTCCCTCCGAGCAGCGTCGCCGTCAGCTCACGAGGGTCACGTGACATCACGGGGACACGCGACCCCCGTGGCGTCACGTGACCCCTGTGAGGTCACGTGACGATCACGTCATCACGATGACGTAAAAAGTGACATCATTAGTGACGTCACGCGACGTCTTCGTCATCGTCAGTGATGACGTCATCGTCAACGTCATATCACCAGTGACATCAAGGGTCCCATAATGCGCCACGTGGTTACGCCGACGGCGACGGCGACGCCGGTCAAGCCGGAAACGGGCGCCTAAGAGCTGCGCTCTAAAACAGCGTGAGTACCGGAATTGCAAATTGAATAAATTCGAGAGAAAAAATGTTGGCCTTATATTTGGGTTACCTTTCAGCGATGTTTGTATGTGTGTTTAGCAAATTTTCAGGCAAATCAGGGGACTATGAAGAAAAAAATCCGGGGTACTTCTTTAGAGGTGCGTCTTGACGCTGGCGTTAAATTTTAAAAGACAAACTACATGTGGCAATCCGGAAACTTTCTTATCTAGTCTCTTTTACATGCGACGCGTGGCGGCTTACGTTGCGCGTTTTGGCCACCGGGAGCTGGAGTGCTTGCGCGGAGATGTGCCCGATAAGAAACCGAAAGCTACAAACGCTTTCAAATTGAGCAGTTTCTTTTAGAACGCCGTGAAATACTTTGTGTCCCTTAGATTATTGCAATGTTAGTGGATTTAGATGGTAGCTTGTGTAATTAACTAGAATTCCTCATTGAAAATTCAATCAAGTACGTAATTCTTGACGCTGACTGCCAGTCAGGATGTCCCTTGGTAAAACGCACGTTGATGGTCCATCAGATGAAGGCTGACCCTGTTGGAAAATCTGGATGATGAAGAGATTATGGAAAAAGCCTCATACAAGCGTGTCGTATTATGGGACATCCTATTCCAGCGTAGTGAATTATGACGAAACCATGCAGGCGGACGAAACCATACACGCATAACATATTATGTTCACGAGTCTCTCCCGCTTGCATCGTTCGGGAGAGACTCGTGGACATCCAACGTTCCATTGGAACGCATGGATGTGAGCGAGTCTCTACATCAGCGAGTAGTTTCAAACATGCATGATGTTTGCACATCAATAAACTCTCGTCTGAGGTCCTCGAGGAGCACTAAGAGCAGTGGAAAATGTCGTGACATGGTAAATTTGGTAGCAAGTACCTATTTCTAGAAGTGCACGCAGCGAAGCTAACTTAGCTCGAAAGACGATAATTATAAATTCAATACTGAACAAAAGCCGTCAGACCAAACTTCCACTTTTGCCGCTGAGGAGCAGACTTGTACACGTTACTGAAAAATAGTAAGGAATTACATTTACAATTACTCATGGCTAAATTGTAATTTATTACAATTACAATTACCCTCCCAAAAAGTAGGTGACCGTTACCCCCAAAAGTAATCCGTTACTTTCGTGGCGTTACTTTCAACATGATTTTCCTCAATTAAGAAACAAAGGGAAAAAGGTTATTCAAGTTCTTATTGTTGCCACCTGTTCTATTTATTGACCCTGAGTATTTTGAGCAACAGCTGGCTCTCGAAAGTCTCGTCAGACATTTTTGCGTTATTTCTTACTGAAGATGTCCGCTGAGACGCTGAACACCATTTAAACTGAGGCACTGGATGGGAGTGCCATATTGTGCCCTCACGAATGTTTTATGCTCTGCATTGAGCTTTTCAGCGAAGCCATGGAAGTACTACAAAGCTTCGTCCTTGCAGCCGTTGCCTGATATTCGAGAGTTTTAGTAGAGTTGGCCACAGTAAGGTAATAATTAAATATTAAACAAGGTTTGGCTCGATATTCTTCTTCCTTTGGTTCTGAACAGGTCGAGCCTCGGTTGAGACGTTGGTAAATAAGAAAATGTTTTTAATATTTAAATATAAGTAATCGAGAAAAAAAAAACAGGACACTCATAACAACAACTAATTAGAACGTTGGTTAAAACAAGGAAATGTAAACGCACGTTTGCCATGTGTACCTTTCTTAGTGCCGTTCAAAAACGCACGGAGCACGGAGCACCGACCGACTGCAGTTTACTCCGGTGTTCTCCAGGTAGACGTCCGTTGATGCCACGGGCAGCGAAGAGCAGAGTACTAAGTAAGCCGCGCTATGGCCCCACCCACGAATTTCACTCTCTCCTCAAGCCCAGAGGCCGGATTCTCAAAGCGAACTTACGACGAAAAAAGTGCGTACGACATATTTGAGAGAAAATCCGTATTCTCGAAACGAAATTGTCGTAACTTTTGCGCAGGTTACGACAAAATCCTACGACAGCTCCGAAGCTGTCTTACGCACTTTTACGATCAAATCAACATGGCCGACAGCATCGCTCAGTTACTTGGTCGCGACGACCAACGGACATTTATTTTTCTACGTGCTCTTCTCGCGCGTCCCGACTTCAAGCAGCAAGAAAAAAGGAAGAAGTACTTGAAACCGACCACGACGAACATCAACGCTGGATCCACAGACACCCGGGAAAAGCAACAAAGGCAACGATCCCACCGACCAAGCGAGCTCGGCAGAATAGGCCTAGCAGGCACTCCGACCGCTCCGACCTGTTCCGGCGCAGCATTGCTCCGACGGTCCTTGGCCAAGACCGTCTGCCCACGACCGGCTGGCTTGCTGAATGGAATATGCCCGCGCGACCCTTGTGGACCCTTCCCGTATGAATAGTTTGATCGCTGAACTAAATTTCAGAGGTCAATCTCTTCCCCTCGTCATCTCGATCTCCTTGTTTTCCGAGGCAGCGGTGACGAACGCTGTCGTCGAAAAGGGACTCTCATTGATTCTATCTTCTTGTTTTGTGTGATATAGAGCTCAATAAACGCCGTATGGATTACCTTCGCAACACGGTATGTACACTTTGTTATTAGTATGCCATTTCTATTTTGACACGGCGCTACGTCACTGTCGAGCTATAACAGTTCGTGGTAGCTACGCGATGACGGTCATACCTTTCTTTGCCGAGTGTCATGTCAGTATCGAGTTGCAATCGTAAAAGATCGGTCCCGAAGCGCTTGCCAAGACGCGGTCTAACAGAGCGAATTCAGCACTTCGATCGAACGCTCGCGTCCGCTCCGAGTATGAACAGGTATTTGCGTGGCTCTTGCTGACACTCTCGTAGTTCAAACGTATCTTTTTTAACGTCGGCTCGCTCCTGCATTTCCGAGGCCGCGAAAAACGCCGCGGCTATTGGTTTCTATCTATGTCGCTTTGCAAACGACTGGCACGGCGCTTTTACCAACAATGACAGGTGTGTTGACTTCGTAGCAGTCAACGAAGCGTTTAAATCGTGTTAGCGTCGATATATCACTGCACGGACACGAACCCCAGTCAAGCGGTGGTGGAAAGGCCGCCTGTGTTTATGAGAAACAGCTTGAACACTAAACATTTACACACAGACAGGACAGGACATACACAGAGCTGACTATCAACGAGTAGTTAGCCTGTGTTTGTTATTAAAAATCCACGTGCTCCGAACTATGCCGAGCTCTCCGATTGGTTGTTCGTGTTGCCGAAGACGCCGTCGCCATAGCAACAGCACCGGAAGTCGTCGTTTCTCCGTAAAAGGTCGTAACTTTCCTCCTCTCACTTAAGAACGCGTTTGTGAATACCGTTCTCGCCTCATCTTACGATGATCGTAACTTTACGAACTTCGTAGCTAAGTTGTCGTAGGTAAGAGGTTTTTTATGAATCTGGCCTCAGAATATCAAGTCTACGTCAGCCACCATTATGTTTTATTTGTAAAAATGCGTGCTTGAGATAAGATGCGTTCTGCTGGGGTAAAACAGGAAGAAGTAAAAGGAAAACTATTACCATTTTCGAAGTGCTCGCAAAAAGCTGACTCACAAAAAGGGTAACTGAGATGCAGATAACCTCGCTGCAATTCACAAATAAAGTAGGCCAACCCTAAAAGTTGGACTACAAAAGAAGTAAGTAGCTTTTAAAACAGGGTCATATAAGGTGAAAGAAACAGAAAAAAAATCATTCTGTTTTCTAAGAGAAGGTGAAAGTGTGCATCGACGAACGAGGATGCTTGTGGCAATAACACCTCCACATATTATCACATCTCTTTTAGTGGATTTTAGGGTAGACGGAGCGTTGTCTCGTGTTGTGATATAATAAAAATGGTCGTAGTCACTATAACCGAGAAGGACATTGTTAATTCTTGTCTGTGCATTCACCGCCTCGAGCTTCTCAAAGAGGCACACAATCACTTGCTGTTTTCCTTTCCCCACCTTCGATCGCAAAGAAAAACAGACACTAAAAAAAACGGACATAACTTGCCCCCCCCCCCCCCCCCCCCATATTTTTTTGTAAAAATGTTTATTTGTATTTTTTGACATTGTTGTTAGGGTCTAAAAATAGATTCATGGGCTTAGTGCTGCCAATAAAGGCTTTGCGGAACTGAAGACTGCCAAGCCTCCCTTTGCGCGTGACGGTGTCACTGCGCTCAACTTTGCCAAAATGAAAACGACCTTTTATAGAAGAGGGGAGGGGGGGGGGCTGGTCCTGAAAAAATGTAACGGATTACAAGGAATCCGTTACGTAAAAAATGTAAGGGAATTACTTTAAAATTACTCTAGAAAATATGTAATTTTTCCGTTACTATATTACCGATAAATGTAAGGGATTACAAGTAACTTCGTTAATTGTAACGGATTACGTACAAGTCTGCTGGAGGAGTTCCTAACTTGTGCGTGGAGGATCAGCGCAACCCAGATTTGTGCTGCGAGCGCACCTGCGATATAAACATTGAATAAACATGAGACGAAAAATGAAAGACGTTTACGATTCTCTGAAATGATAAATTAGAGTGCAGCTCTTGAGGAGGAGGAGGGGGGGTACGGAGGGTAGGGTATGGGAGGGTACAGAGGTGGAGGAGAGGGCTTTTTCAATCAGGAGCCTAAATTAAATGAAAACATTCTAGCTAGTCTGATAAATCTCTGTATATGAAAGGGAATCGGTCGCCGGGTGAACCAGAACCGTGGGCTAGCGCACACCAGCTCGGAGCCAGAGGAGCGCAAGCTCGATCTGCAGAACCCAGGGATCCTGGGTTCAATCCCCACACCTGCCCGATTCGATCTGGATGAGCATCGTACCGGCGTGCGGTAGTGTACCACTACTGCGTGGTGCACGTTAAAGACCTCAGGCTAGCGGTTGTTCTCCGACTGGCTAAAGTTCTCATCTTCAGCTGGGACACCAGACACCCACTGGGGTTGTCTAACTTACGTCTGTATTATTAAACATACACACAACATAGGCTCAATTTACTTGGATGCGACCGTAGCGCATCGAATCGAGATATGACTATTTTGATTGGTAGCAGATGGGTAGAAGAAGTGTGAAGACAGGCTGCAGTCGCTTGGCACCCGCTCGATACGATGCGCTACGATCGCATTCGTGTAAACGTAGCCACAATGTAAATAGAAATTAATTGGGAATAAAGCATATGGGGTTCTATCAAACTCACTATTTTTGACAATTGGCAAAACTACCGAATTCGCCGCCAATTCCTCCAAATCAAATTTCCCTGAATACAAAAAATGGATTCCGTTTTATTTTAGAGCGCAGCTCTTAGGCACCCGTTTTCATGTCAAGCGGCGTCGCCGTCGCCGTCGGCGTAACCGCGCGACGTCACGCGTGACGTCACGTATGACGTCACAAGGGTCACGAGTGACGTAACACGGGCATAGCCTCCCCTCCCCTCCCCTTCCCTCCTCCTCCTCAAGAGCTGCGCTGTAACCCTGCATTGTAGAGGATTATAAACGTCTTTCACTTTTGTATTACAAAACTTTCCGGAACATTTATTTTCCCTCATTAATACACGCCGTCGTTTTGCCAACCTCAGCCTTTCCAATTCGAAGGAACGCTTCCCCGCTTGCACGTCTACTCACTGTAGTACGTTTCGTTGGTGTCTGAAACCGGTGCAGCAGTAGTAAATTTTAGTCCTGCGTACACACAAAGAAAAGAATTGGGGCTATGTATGTTTATACAGCCTAGAACTTAGTGTGCCTCAACGGCCGACTTGACTCCCAGCTGTAGATGAGAAATTTAGCCAGTGCAGTACAACCGCTAGCCTGGGGCCTTCAATGTGCATCACGCATGTAGTGATACACGACCGCGCGCCGGTACGATGCTCATCCACTGCGTATACGAGCGAATGCAAGCACTGCGTGTTTGAGTTAGCGTTGCGCTTTCCACACTGGCCACGAGTGGAGCCCTCAATTGCGGTCATGGATTGGCCCATAGCGAAGACGCGCGGCGTGTGCGGCGTGGAGCAGGAACATATACCGGAAACGCACGGCGTTTGCTTCTATACGCGATATTAGAACTCTCTTGTAGGGTAGAATCGCGTACCGGCTGCTGTACTCCATTGAGACAGTGAAGAAGAGTGCTGTCTGTGTTCAGAAATGACTGTTTGCGAGCCATTATCGTGAGCAGTTCCGCCCTGCCCGCTCAGCAGGGGAACTGGGGACCCTCTCACGAGACTGCTTCCCGTTTCCGCCGCGAGAGGGCGAGCAACGAGCTTGAGACGCGAATTTAACTCCCGCGGCTAGGCGAACCGAAGAGGGGGGGGGGGGGCGTCCTCTTTTGGAAGGTAGGTATGAGGGCCCACTTCGCATCTGCTCGCCCCCGCAACCAGTCCTCGGACATCTCGAAAGGCTAAGCTGTATCACGTTGACGCCACCAAGTAACCACGCCAGCCTCGTCGCAGCCCGCTCCATGCTGGGAACACTCACGTCATGAATGCGCCGGATATTGGCCGGATCTCCTGAGACACATCACGCTCTCCGATGGCTGCTCCTGGAGCTCTTCCCTATATGGGCCGTTTAGAACAAAAAATATAGCCATCCGTTCGCGGTAGAATCGTGCGGTATTCATCAGCAGATATTGCTGATTATATTTAAATTAATTATTTCTGAACGTGAGAGATATATTTTGATTTTCGTTTCAGTATCTCTTTAAAGTTGTATTTGCACTTCCGCCTTTAGTGTGTTTCCCTTCAGGAATATGTGTCATTTTTCAGAAATACCTAAGGTGTTTACAGCATGTATTTTTAAATTGGTAAGGCATATGTCATTTCAATAAACAAACAGGGCATTCCTAACACCAGGTAAAACGAAAAAAAATGTTTAGTGGTGCTTTTGCTTGCCTTCAAAGGGCAGCAAAGCTTGCGAAGCTCAATACAACTCCCACTACACGAACATGGAAGATAAACGGTGCACATCATTATGTCCACGATGACCATATTTATTTATCATGTCTGTCAGGTGAAGAAACTGTACTGAGAATCATGACACCAGATGTTTGCGGGTGGGTTTTCTGATAAACGTGCTTATGGCAGTGCGGGCTCATGGGTGGTATATAAATAGGCCATTCCAGAAATTTATGGGGCCCTTACCTCATTCTCCGTTTGTTATGACGATCCGATGTAGTGCTCGTGAAAGACAGAAAAAGGAAAAAAAGAAAGAGACGAAGTTGATGTTGGTTCCACAATTTAAGGTTTTATAACGGTAAGAAGGCATTACGACGTGAAAACAAATTACGAATCGTATTTGTTTTAGAGCGCAGCTCTTAGGCGCCAGTTTCCGGCTTGAGCGGCGTCGGCGTCGGCGTCGTCGTCGGCGTAACCGCGCGGTGCATTATAGGACATTTCCCATGATGACGTAACACGTGACGTCACGTGCGACGTCATGAGGGTCACCGCGCGTTGCGTTATGGGTAAATTTTCCCGCTGAATTTAGCGAAACATATTCCCCGCTGAATTTAGCAGAAAAAAAAATTCCCCATTAGATTTCGCGGAAAACATTCCCCGCTAAAGGTAGCCGAAAATTTCGCCGCTAAATTGAGTGGGAAAATTTCTCTGTTAACTTTAGCGGAACAATTTTCCCGGTAAATTTAGCGGGAAAGTTTTTCCGCTAAATTTAGCAGAAACATTTTCCCGCTAAATTTAGTGGGAAGATTTCCCCGCTAAATTTAGCGGAAAAAGTTCCCCGTTAAATTTAGCAGAAAAAACTCCCCGATAAATACAGCAGAAAAACTTTCTCGATATATCTAGCGGAAAAATTCCCCGCAAAATCGAGGGGAAAAAGTTCCGTACTGAATTTAGCGTAAAACTTCTCCACTAATTGTAGCGGAAAAAATTCCGCAATAAATTTAGCGGAAAAATTTTCCTGCGAAATTTAGCGGGAAAAATTTCCCGCTAAATTTTACGGAACGATTTACCCGCTAAATTTGGCGGAAAAAAATGCCCGCTAAATTCGGAACAACTTCCCTATTCCCTGTAATTCCCCTTGCAATCTTGGATTGCCGGAAGGCCTTCCGGAATTTTCGGGAAACGTCTATCGGGTTCGAAGTATTGTGCGGGATGCTAACTTGTAGAAGCAAAATGCGAAGATCGGCAGATGTTCAGCTCGAGATTGTATTGAAAATTAACAACAAAAATAGAAAATAATTAGGCCCCGCGGGTCGTTTGGCATCGCACACTGCTGTGGCGGGAGCGGTGAACCCATTTGTCGACGCTATCGAAACAGTGTTACTGGGGCGATGACATTCTTACTACCAGAAGTCACTCAACCCGGAAATTAATAAAGTCAGTAACATGCGTCGCATGGTAACGCGCTAGGAGAATACCATCTGGGGCCTACGTAATGAGGGCAAAATAAAATACATATTATGCTTGCTAGAATTAGTTCATCCAACTTGGTTTGGGAAAAAACTGGGGCATCGACCTTTGCACCTGCGGACATGTTGGAACGGGTATATAACACTGCAACCACATCAGCGTTGCATCCAGACCGCCCACGAAACTTGTCTCTCCTTGCTGCAGTTTGGGTAAGACGGCGTTCCCGATGTCTATGGGCTACATTATGCCTGTTGAACACGCTATGCTTTGCGTGCCTGTAATCGTTACAATTTACCCGAAAATGCGTGAATGTACTGGATAATCAAAACTATTTACAAAATTTTACGCTGCTAATTTGAGGTAGCTAAGTACTAATAAGGCAGTCGCTACGTATGCGTAAAAGCGAGGTACTGGCGAAATCAAACGTTTGGATGCTTTTAAGAAGATAGTCATGCGCCCATGACGCGAGAATAAGCCACGAGCGTTTAAGCGCAAGAGAAATATTAAATAAGATTATAATTTTATTTTGTCAGCGATATGAAAAAAAGAGAATATAAACAAAGAAAACAACGATGATAATTTCCGACTATTGGTGAAGATCCATCATGATATCATTTTATAAACACATCTACACTCCTAAACGACATAGCGAAAGCAGCCAATCTTGTTTTTGACGACTGAATTTATAATATTCGTACTGCTGCCCGTTCACAAAATTTTCTTTAGAGATCAGAAGCCCAAGTGCGAAGAAAGTGACGGAAGTTTTTCAGTGATGCTTTGTATCAACCTTCGACAACCTTTAGCAACTTTATCCACACTGAGTAATCACGGACTGTCCTTCCCCTGGAAAATGACGCCTTTGTAGAGATATGATACCGCGAACAGCTTGCGAGGTCACCTGAAAAGCTACTATCGCTATATCCTTCTGAGGCAATTGTTTGGTCGCCTTTTTGCGCGAGTTCCCGAATGAACAAAGTTTGACACTTCAGTTGTGTCGTGTTTAGCACGAGGCAGGTGCTTTTAATACGCCTCGCCCGAGTGCATGCATCACGAGTCTGGGTGGCACGATGGCATTGTGGCTCCTATTGCTTGCCCCGGAGACAGTGTCACTATCTAATCTCAATCAATGGCCCGCATGCTAGCACAACGTGACAACGACGCGTGCTCGTTTCAGGGTTTACTTCGCCGTCGCGCAACATGAAATTTCTCGCCGGTGTCCTGCTCGTCGTCCTGACTGCTGAAATCGGTAAGAAAACGAATTCGCTCCGAAAAAAAGAGCTAATTTACAATTTCTATAGCTTTTAATAATAAGACGCAAAGCTGCATCAATCACGGGTATGTTAGGCGACTTGCGACACAATTCGTGGAGACCTTTCGGTTCAGGTAAAATATATGTAACTGAGGTTAACAAAGAGATGTTGAGTCTTATGAACACGATGTTTATTAATTTTAGTGTTGTGTTGATATTAAACAGCGAAATTTCTTATTTTTGGTGCCTGAAAATGGAAAGTGGAGTGCACAAACAGTAAAAAAGATAACCACGCAGTATAAGTACTCGTTTTACGGCGGAAATTTCGGGTGTTGAGCGATGTGGAACAGGTGAAGACGGATATATAACTTCACCCTTATTTTGATTTCAAAAACATGAAATGACTTAAATGGAGCTACCAATTACCGAGATTGGTGATATATTAAAACGAGTTGCAAAAACTAGAAAATATGTTGACTGTAAACCACTTGCTGCCACCGCAATGTGGTTACCTTAAACGTTAATTGACTGAGCTAGCACCTGGAAGTATAGTTAAATAATAGA